>CAUYUJ010017848.1:164314-185536 GCA_963575745.1 Prorocentrum cordatum
CCGGTACACAGCAGTCTGGGCTAAGGGAGTCCTCCCTCTGGGTTTGCATACCACAGGCCTCTCGTGAGAAAACGATCCATTTCCCCAGCCTCTGAACTCGAGCCTCCAAGGGCGGCATACAGAATTGCCCGAGCTTGGGAAGTGAGGTCTTGGATGAGTTGGGGTGCGTGCCTCTCCGAAGCGTGCTCCTCTGACTGGCAAGTCCAGGGCGCCTATTACTTTTACAGACATCCACCAGTCCCAACCATGGCTTGTAGCTCCTCTGCACACTCGCACCACAGCCAGTGCAGAACACAACTGGGGGATCCTCTCTCGAGCCAATTTCCTCGGCCTGGAAGATCTCACGCCCTGAAAAAAAAAAGCCACGGTTGCAGCCTGGTGCTGTCGCACCTGGCAGCGAGGCTCGACCCCGCCGAGGGAGCTTGCGTTTGGGCCACGAAATCGAAAAAGAAGAAGAAGAAGAAGAGGAAGGAGGAGGACTCACGATCTCACCCTCTTCCCCACATCGCCTCCGCTGTCGTCGTCGGGACATGTGTGAAACCTACGTTTGTGCGAAGTCACAGTGAAAATGAGGACGAAGACTGCGAGATGGAGGAGAAAGCAGGGAGCAGGAAGAGGAGGAAGGAGAAGGACGAGGAGGAGTACGAAAAAAGGGAGGAGGAAGAGAAAGGGGGGGAGGAAGAGGAGGAGGAGGAAGAGGACCTCGCGGCCGCGTTCGGCTGGCGCCAATTTGCAATTGGCACCATGGCGCGCACCGAGCTGCTGGCGCACACTGCGCGGGCGCTCACCGAGGCCAACACAGACGTGGTCTTAGTGGCGCTGGACCAGAAGAACGCCTACGAGACCGCGCACCGAGAGGCTTGCCTGGCCGAGCTGGGGGAGGCGGCGCCAGAGCTCCTCCCTTTTGCGAACTTCTTCTGCCGGCGCCGCTCCCAGTATTACTTCTGGGATTCGGAGGGGGCTGCCACCGCCTGGGCTCTGCGGGCGGCGTGGACCAGGGGGACCCGCTGGCGCCCCTCCTCTTCGCCTGCGGCCTCCGCTCCCCCTTGCGCGCGCTGGAAGACGCCCTGAGGGCCAGGGCGGCTGCCTGCGGCCTGCGGGCAGACGACGTCGGGGTGCTGGCGTACCTGGGCGACATCGTCGTGCTCCTCCCCCCGCCCTTAGCGAGCGAGGTGGAAGCGACCGCGGAGGCCACGCTGGGGCGCCTGGGGCTTGAGCTACAACGACGAAAAACGCAAGCTTGGTCTGCTTGCTCGCCTTGTCCGCCGGGACTGGAAGAGCGCTGGCGCGCCGACGGCGCGACGCTTCTGGGCGCCCCGCTGGGGGGGCCGCTGCCGCCAGGCAACCTCCCCGACGACAGCGACGGGCGCCGGCTGGACGTGGGCAGCGCCGCCTACGCCGCGCCGCGGCGCGCTGCTCGGAGACTGCGGACAGAGCAGCTACGCTGCTGCAGAAGCTCGCCCAGCTGCCGACGCTGGCCTCGCCGCACCGCCCGGCGACCCAAGCGGCCAGGCTCCTCCTCCGGCACTGCGGCGCGAGCAAGCTGACGCACATGCTCCGCGCCAGCCCGCCAGCGCACAGCCGGGCCGCCGCGGCCGCCTACGACGACACGCCACGGTCCAGCTTGGGGCCGCTGGCGCCAGCGCTGCACCGCGGCGGGCTGCGCCGCGCGCGGCCTCGCGGACGCTCCGCCGACCGGCCCCCGCAGCGCCTGCGGCGCGGCGCTCGCGGCCGAGCGCGAGGAGGCGCTGCTGGATTTGGAGGCGCAGCGCGGCGACCGCCCCCTGATGCTGGAGGATGTGGCCGTCCGCTATAGTGCCCCGGGGAAGCGCGCGCCCTGGCGGCGGCCGCGGACGCGGACGGCGCAGTGGCCGCGGAGGGAGAGGCGGAAAGGCGCCGCCGCTACACAGAGCGGCGCGCTCCCTGGCCGCCTGGGCAAAACCGCCTTGCGCCACCTTCGCTGGCTCGCGCGGGACCGAGCCCAGGCGCTCGACGACGGGCCGGCCGCCGAGGCCGCCGCGGGCGCGCTGGCCCGCCGCTGGGACGCGGAGCTCAGCTGCGCGCTGCGCCGCGCAACGGCGCGGCAGCTGCGGAGCGAGCTCGGCCAGGAGCGCGCGCTTGCTGCCCGCGCCGCGCTGGCGACCGACCTGGCTGGCTAGCGGCCCAGACGACGCGGAACCCGACCGGTCCGCGAAGATGCCCCACTGGCTCGCGTCGGCGCTCGAGGAGTTCAGTGGCGGGGGCGCGCGCATTGCACAGACTCGTCGCTGCATCGAGGAGCAGGAGGAGGAGGAGGAGGAGGAGGAGGAGGGCGAGGAGGAAGAGAAGGAGGGCGAGGAGGAGGAGGAGGAGGAGGAGGAGGAGGAGGAGGAGGAGGAGGAGGAGGGGGGACAGAGGAGGAGGAGGAGGACGACGAGAATAAGAAGGAGACGGGAGGTTTGCCAGCGGCGCTAGGTGCTGGGGAGGTCGCGCGGCCATGCCGCGCGCGTGGCGAGCGCAAGACAGGTATCAACGTGCACAGGCAGGAGGGTAGGGCCTCCAATGGTTCGGGGGGACCTGGAAGCTCTGGATCGCGGGGGGGGATGGAGGCCTCGGCACCAGGGGTGCTTGGGGCCTCCCTCTCGGCCTTAGGGGGGTCGTTCAGTCCCTCTGCGCTCGCTCGGTGGCTTCCTGTTGTAACCCGAGCCCCCTCCACGGAAACGCCACAACCGAGCCTGCGGCTCAAGGCCCTCTCGAGCACCCGAGTGCGCAACCTGCGAGGGATCGCAGCGCTGCTTCGAGGTCTTCCCAGGGCGCTTGACCGCGGCAGCCGAGGGGAAAGAGGCCTCCTTCCTGGAGGAGAGGTGCACACAAGTGGGGGCGCCTGGGAGCCTGTTGAACCTTCGCGCAGGAAAGGGTGACGGCTGGATGCTTAGCTGCCTCGATACGCACCTTGTGATACGCAACACGTACCGTGCTCAAAACGTCCGTGTCAATGCGCTGCGGGTTGGCCCGCGTGTTGGCGCACGTATCGCTTCAGACCTACGTTTGCAGGGTACGCGTTGAGCTTCGTATCCATACGCTACGTGTTGCGTGTTGCGTATCGGGGCAACTAAGGTGGGGGCGTCAGGGAGCTTGCTGAACCTTAGCGCAGGAAAAGGTGACGACTGGATGTGTCGCGCCACACCGCAGCGTCGCGATAGGATCGCGACTTGACCTCCCGACCCCACCTCTGCATCGGACTCCGGGGGCCCGATCGATCCGCGATGGTTTCAGGTCCCAAAAAGGAGTCGGCGGGCGGTGGGCAGCAGGTGGCGGGGCTGAGGTAGCGGCCTTTTAAGAATGCGGGGGGTTATTGGGCGCCTTTGCGCCTTGTGATCGGAAAATAAAAACCAAATTGCATAACCACGCGCGGATTTATTGGATCGGCGCTGCACTCCCCTCCCTGGCGCGCAAAGCGCGCCGGAGGCGGCGCTGGAGACGCCGCCGAGGGTGCCCAACGCGGATCCGAGAAATCCGCGCCCAGCTCCGAAAGTTTATGTTTACGCAGTTGATGGCTTCTCTGTGCAAGAGGCCCTCTCAGAACCATGCGAAAGCCAGTAAGGTCCCGGTATTGGTCTCAAGGAGGTTTAGCATGATTCGGCGTTCCTTATCATGCCGCCCCGAGACCGCGACCGCGACCACTCTTGGTCTCGGTCTCGGTTTGGGTGCATTATTCCTGCGACATTCAGTAACGCCGCCCGCGGACCACGACCAGTCACGGTCGCGGTGGCACTATTCGGAGACATTCATAATGTCCACGGACCAGGACCAAAACCGCGACCAGGACCACTCACGGCCACGCGGCAGCATTCGAATGTAATCCCAATGATGCCGCCGGACCAGGACCAGGACTGGTCACGGTCCTGGCTTTGCGGCGGCATTCTTACTCCCGAGTCCCAATACTGCCGCCGGACCAAAGCCAGGACCAGGACTGGTCACGGTCCTAGGCGGCATTACTACCCCCGAGTCCCAACGCCGCCGAACGAGGACGAGGGCCAGGACTGGTCACGGTCCTGGCTTCGGGGTGACATTATTATTCTTGAAGCAAAAGAATGCCGCCGGACCAGGACTAGGGCCAGGACCCTCGGACCAGCATCATGACTCCCGAACCCCAACGCCGCCCGACCAGGACGGAGACCAAGACTGGTCACGGTCCTGGTCTCGGGGTGGCATGTTTATTCCCAATCTCAATCATGCCGATGGACCAGGACCAGGACCCGAATTGGTCACGGTCCTGGTCTCGGAGCGGCATTGGTACTCTCGAATCCCAGTACCACAACCGGAATCCGATTGTAATCTTCCACAAAAAGAATCCCAGTGTAACCCTCAGCTACAGGATTCGGATTGCAACCCTCCACCAAAGAAATCCCCGTGCAATCTTTTACAAGAGGAATCCGATGGTAATCCTCCGCAACAGGAATCGCATTGCAATCCTCCACACAAGGAATATTAGCGCAATCTTCTACAACAGGAATCCGAGTGTAATCTTCCTAACAAGAATCTACGTGTAATCGTCCACAACTGGCATCCTATGGTAATCCTCCGCAGAAGGAAGCTGATTGCAATCCTCCACACAAGGCAACCCACTGCAATTCTCAACAAAAAGAATCTTAGTGTGAGCCTCCACAAAAAGAATCCGATTGTAATCTTCTACAAAGAGAATTCCAATGTAATCCTCCGCAAATGGAATCTGATTGTAAGCATCAACAAAAAGGAATCCGATTGCAATCTTCCACAAAGAGGAATCCCTTCTAATCCACCACAAAAATAATCCCATTGTAATCCTCATCAGCAGGAACATGATTTTAAGCCTCCGCAGCAGACATAATTACAATCCTCCACCGCAGAAATATAATTGTGACCGTGCACAAAAAGAATCCGATGGTCTGTACTATTAGTTTGATGCCCCAGTCCCAGTAATGCCGCCGGGCCAGGACCAGGCCCAGGATTCGTCCCAGTCTCGGGGCGGCGTTAATATTCTTCGAATCCCAATAATGCCGCTGGACCACGGCCAGGACCAGGACTGGTCACGGTCCTGACTCCGGGGCGGCATTGTTATTCCCGAATCCCGATAATGCCGCCAGACCGGGACCAGTGCCAGGACTGGACACGGTCATGCTCTCTCGGGGCGACATTATTGTTCCCGAATCCCGGTAATGCCGCCGGACCATAACCAGGGCCAGGAGTGGTCACGGTCTTGGTCCCGGGGCGGCATCATTATTCCTGAATCCCAATAGCGCCGCCGGACCAGGGCCAGGACCAGGATTGGTCACGGTCTTGGTCTCGGGGCGGCATTGGCACTCTCGAATCCCAATACCACAACCGGAATCCGATTGTACTCTCCCACAAAAAGTCTCATTGTAACCCTCAACTAAAAGATTTCTTTTGCAATCTTCCACAAAAGAAATCCCAATGCAATCTTCCGCAAAAAGAATCCGATTGTAATCCTCCGCAACAGGAATCCCATTGCAATCCTTCACGCAAGGAATCTCAGCGCAATCCTCTACAACAGGAATCCGAGTGTAATCCTCCACAAAAGGAATCCCTTTGTAATCGTCCACAACAGGAATCCGATTGCAATCGCCCACGAAAAGAATCTGAGTGTAGTCCTCTACACAAGTCATCCCATTGCAATTCTCCACAAAGGAATCTTAGTGTGAGCCTCCACAAAAGGAATCCTAGTGCAATCTTCTACGAAAGGAATCACAATGCAGTCCTCCGCAAAACGAGTCTGATTGTAAGTATCCACCAACAAGGAATCCTATTGTAATCCTCTCCTCAGCAGAAAAATGATTTTCATCTTCCACAGCAGACATATGATTATAATCCTCCACCGCGGAAATTCAATTGTAATCGTCCACAACAAGAATCCGAATGTTCTTACTAGTATTCCGATTCCCCCGTCCGAGTAATGCCGCCGGGCCACGACCAGGCCCAGGACTGGTCCCAGTCCTGGTCCCGGGGCGGCATTCGAATTCCTCGTGCCCCAGTACAGTCTCCCGACCAGGACCTGGCCCAGAATTGGTCACGGTCCTGATTCTGGGGCTTTCTTATTATTTTCGAATCCCGTGGGGCGGCATTGTCATTCCCGCTAGAGCGCCGCGTTTCCCTGGGCACCCCACGGGGGGAGCCGACCTGGAGGGAGACCTTCGCCCGGTCGAAGCCAATTCATGGGGATACCTCCATCTAAGCGCCCGTTTGGTGGCACCGATTCCTGCGCTTTCAGGGCACATCGCTGGGATGTCTCAAGCGCTGCGCTTCTTCGAACACCCCCAGAGGGAATCGTCATGCAGGGGCGCGCTCGTTCTTTCGAGGCCAGATTGTGGGAACGCCTCGAGCGAGGCGCCCGCACAGAGGCCCCGGCACTTTTGCTGTCATAGCAGATGGTGGGGATGGCTCGAGCGAGGCGCTTGTTGCAGCAACCATCGGGGATGCCGCCAAATGATAGGACACTCGCCCGTTCGCGGCTAGGTTGTGAGTATGCCTCAAGCGAGGCGCCCCGTTTGGAGTCCCCGACCCCTGTAGTTTCAGTGCCAGCTGTACGGATGTCTCGAGTGAGGCGGTTAGTCTAGGACGCCGAGGGAAGCCCGCCAACAGGGGTCTCACGAGCCCGTTCGCGGCCAGATTGGAAGACTGTTCCGGGCGAGGCGGTCGTTTTGCACCAGATGTTGCTCCCCACTCAGAAACATGTTCACTGCGATTCGGGCGCCCTCTCACGCTCCGTCACTGATAGTGGAGGAGCAAGGGGGGAGGGAAGGAGGGAGAGAGGAGGGAGGTAAGGATGAGGAGGGGGTAACGATAAGGAGGAGGAGGCGGATGCTGAGGAGGAGGAGGAGGAGGGGGGCCCTGCTGTCATCCAGGCCCCACTGCTTCACATGAGCCCTCTGCTGGGCAATGCCCCTGGCCAAGTCGATTAAGAAAAAAGCCTCGGCGCTAGACGTGCCCCAGCTGCTGTGCATCACCCTCTGCTGGTCAAGGCCCCTCCCCAAGATAATTAAGACATAATCCTTGGTGCTAGACGTGCCTCATCTGCTTTGCAACGCCCTATGCTGGGCAAGGTCCCTCACCAAGATGATTAAACACTTATCCTTGGTACTGGACGTGGCCCAGCTGCTGTGCATCACCATCTGCTGGGCAAGGCCCCTCCCCAAGTTGATTAAACTGAATTAGTGGTGCCAGACGTGCCCGATATCCTGTGCCGCACCCTCTGCTAGGCGAGGCCCCTCTCCAAGTTGATTCACAAAATATCCGTAGTGAAAGTCGTCAGCTGCTATGCAACGCCCTTTGCTGGGCAAGGCCACTCCCCACGCTGATTTAAAAAGAGCATCCTTGGTGCTAGACGTGCCCCAGCTGCTGCGCAGCTTGGTGCTAGACGTGCCCCAGCTGCTGTGCAATGCCCTCTGCTGGGCAAGGCACCTCCCCAAGCTGATTAAAAAAACATCACTGGTGCTAAACTGTCAGAGCTTTTCCCATAATGCAGTACTTGTGGCGAGCTGTAGGACTCGTGTAGTATAGCAGTACAGGCATCGTAGATAACATAGAGAAACCCAGTTCCTATCGAGACGCGTTTTCCCATCTCATAGAGAAGCAATACAGTACAGAAGTATCAATCCCATGAAGTGGGATAGCATGTTTCTCGGAGTTGTGAGCGAGAGTCTTCGGTAGCCTTATGCTCGAGCCTTGCTAGAAAAACATATCAATCATGGTAGCGTGAGCGATAACCTTCCATACCTTTGAGTATACAATCTGACTGCAGGTTCCCGCGCGATGGAGCTTTCAGCAGAGCAGCAGCGGTTCGTGATGGACATGATCGACCGCCAGGTGGAGGAGAGAGCCGCCGCGGACAGGCAGGCGGCGACGGCCATGATCGAACAGGAACGTGCCAGGTTCAACGAGCAGCTGCAGGCATCGACCCAGCAGAACAACCAGATGGCCGAGCAGCTCCGTGCCCTGGAGCAGGCGCGGCAGCAACAGCAAGCGGCGTTCCAGGCATTGCAGGCGCAGCAGGAGCCACAGCAGCAAGGACCGGGACGCCAGGCCGACTTCCCCAACTCTGCAGACGACAAGCTTGTGGACATCAAGTTCGGTAAGCTTGGCCAGTTCACGAACAAGGATGAGGATTTCGAGGAGTGGAGTTTCAAGCTGAAGTCGGGCATCAGCTCGCTCAGCGAGGAGGCGTGCCATCTTATGGATTCCATCGAGGACGACCCAGAGACCGACGTGACCAACGATCCAGACATTGCCCGGTACGGCTTGGAGACGTTGTCAGAGAAACTCTACTTCGCGTTGGTGATGCTCTCGAAGGCGACTGCAGCTAAGATCGTCAAGAAGGTCTCGTCCAAGAACGGTTTCGAGGCCTACCGGCAACTCGTGAAACGGCACGGCCCCTGTGGTGGAGGCAAGACCGTGGCGCTGATGGGCCAGATCCGGGACTACACGTTCGGTGAGCCTAAGGACTTCCTCGACAACTTGGTTTCGTGGGAGGCACTGATAGACCAGAGGGGGACGGAAGCAGAGGAAAAGCTTGCGGACAGCGTAAAGTGCTCTACGCTCATCCTGAAGTCCCCGAAGATCTTGAAGGACCATCTTTTGCTTACCACCAAGAAGGAAAAGGATTACGGCAAGCTCCGAGCGAAGGTCGAGGACTACATGCACAACGTGGTCAACGCCAAACCCAAGAAGAAGGGCGAGGACCAAGATGCCATGGACGTCGGCTACACGGCAAAGACCCCAAAGGCGGTAAGTACCAAGGTGGCAAAGGCAAAGGAAAAAGACGGTAAGTCGAAATCGTCCGACGGCAAAGGCAAGGACGGCAAGTCGAAGTCGTCGGGCAGTAAGGGTAAGGATGGCAAGTCGAAGGCTTCTGGAGGTAAAGGCAAGGGGACATCGTGGTACGACTCGTCCTGGCAGAGGGGCAGTACGTGGTCATGGAAGGATCGGAGCGGCTGGAACGATCGCTCCGTCAACAACACTTGGACTTCCTCGAGCGGCTCCTGGCAGGAGTCGCAGCCGGCCGATGCGGGCAACAGGAAGACGACCAACAAGGACGGCACTGTTACCCACATCTACGAGGACGAGGACGAGTGGATCATGGGCGTCGAAGAGATCTCGGGCGAGGAGTTCGTGCTTTCCACTGCGGCCACGAAGAGCGAGGTCCGCAAGTACGACTACGGCAACATCGGGGATGCAGTTGATGTGCTTTCCGATTCAGGCAGCAGCGTGACTTGCTGCAACCCGCGAGACTTCCCCAAGTCTCCGATCATCCAAGGCGACGAGGAAATCTACAGAACTTCAAAGGGCACCGTCCTCAAGTTCTACGGCTACAAGGATGTGGTGCTGCGTAAGGACAGCACCAAAATCAAGGTTAAGTTCACAGTTCTCGACGTCGTGAGGCCGATCCTCAGCGTCTCCGACTCGGCTAAGAAGCACGACATCTCCACGCATTACGAGCAGGGCAACAACTACATGGAGCGAAGGACATCTACTGGTGTTCGAAGGCTTGGGCTGATGGCGCGAGCAGGCCTCTTCTTCCTGCAGGCCATGGTCACAGCTGGCAGCAGCGTGCGTTTTGGGAAGTCCCAAGTGCACCACGTCTACAACAACGAGGGCGCCACGGAGCTCGACTTGGGCCCCGAGTCAGCCGTGGTGCCGCACCCCGCGGAAGCGGCGCCGGTGGTTCCAGCTCCGGCAGAACCGACCCAGCAGGAGCGGGATCATCACATAGCCCTGAACCACGCGCAGTTCAAGTCCTGGTGCAAGTTCTGCGTTTCTGGGCGCGGGCGAGAGAACGCCCATCACAAGGCAGATGAGATCGACCATAACATTGCGAGAGTTCAGGTCGACTACTTCTTCATGCGTCGGGTGAAGGCGGGGCAGATGCTGACGTGTCTGTCCGCAGTGGACTCAGTGCATCGGCGGAGGCGAGCCGCTGTCTTGGATGCGAAGGGCAGCACCGACAAGTACGCGGTGCGCATTCTGAAGTATTTCGGGGACCAGCTCGGTTACGAGAAGATCATTTGGAGGACCGATCCAGAAAGTGCGGCCGCCGACCTGATCAGGGCGGCCTGCCACGGTCGCGACGGGTGGACGTACGAGTCTAGCCCCAAGGAGAGCAAGGGCAGCCTCGGCCTTGTCGAGCGCACCCACCAGGACGTCGAAGGTCTGACGAGAACCATACTTCTGGACGTCGAGAGCAGGTACGGAGTTGAGCTACCGGCCGAGTTCCCTCTCATCGAGTGGATTGTTCGGCATATTGCATGGCTCATGGACAGGTTCTGGATCGCCCCTGGTGCTGGAGTCACGCCGTTCGAGCTCCAGTATGAAAGACAATATCACAGTCCAATGGTTCCATTCGCAGAGACAGTCATGTGGAAGGAGCCTGGGCCTCACACATTCAAGTTGCGCGAGAAGTTCGGCCAGGGCATTTGGGTTGGCAGGAGCGAGGCCACCAACTGCCATCTGATTCTCACGAGGCAGGGAGCCTTCGAGGCTCGTACCATCCGACGCCTGCCACCGAGCGAACGTCACGATTTTCAATTGCTGTTGGCATCGAGGGGGGCCCCCAGCAGGATTCGACCGCCCGACGAAGGAGCCAGGCCACTACCCGTTGCAGAGGTTCTGGGCCAGCCAGCAGCTCCACCAGCACCCGCAGCACCGGGTCCAGCTCAGCCAGGTCAACGTGGGCAAGCAGTACGTCCAGTTCAGCCAGCAGTCGTTATCCCACCAAGTGGGATAGGTCGTCCCGGAGAGCCGGCAGAGGACGCGGCCATGGAAGAGCCGCGACAAGGGGCCAAGGCGTAAAGAGACATCGAGGACGGCAATCCACTCGAGCCACCGCCAAAGAAAACTAGAGGCAGACCAGTTACCCGTGTACTGCCACTGCCGACGAGCAAGGAGTTCACCCCTGGCTGCTCGGGATGTCTCGGCACATCTTACAAGCATAGCAAGTTCTGCAAGGAGAGGAACAAGGAGTTCTTCGAGCACATGGAGATCGATAAGCTGGCAACGAAGGTCCAGCGCGACGATGAGAGAGAGTTGCTCCGGAGCATCGAACGAGCAGAGAAGGCATCGAAGGTTCAGCAAGGAGCCAGTGCAGCAGCGCCAAGCTCTGGTTCGCTGCCAAGTTCATCAACAGACCCGCCGCAGCCGCCATCGGGCGACGCGGGCGCCATGAACGCAAGTCACATCTACAACTTGGAGGTGAATTGGATTTTTGACACAATCCGTCACCCCGACAACTTCACGAAGGAATTTATCCAAGAGGTTTTTACCAAGTACCACGCCGCGTGCCACGTCAACGAGGAGGAGCATTTCATGAAGGACCTGCTGGACGACCCGAACGAGGTCGATTTCGGCGACCACTTGGACTATGACGAGGACGACGGCGAGGCTTTGGATCCAGGCCAGGTCAAAGAGGGCATCCAGAGGGAGCTCGACATGATGCGCGACCTGGACGTCGGCGAACCCGTCAGGCGCGACGAGATAGCCACAGGTACGAAGATATGGACTACGCGCTGGTGCCTCCGCAAGAAGGCTGGTGGAGTTCGAGCACGACTAGTCGTTCGCCAGTACAAGTGGATCGCAGGCAAGTCCGACGACAACTTCGCCCCTACGCCCGGCATCGAGGGCATCCGACTTCTCATAGCCGTCGGGTTAGTCGAGGGCGCTGATTTCATCACTGGTGATTTCTCTGTCGCTTTCATGCACACCGAGTTGGACGAGGAAATCTACGTCTGGCCACCGCCGGAGATGGGTTTGCCATCCGGGACTGTCTTGCGCTTGAAGGAGGCGCTCAACGGACTTCAAAATGCCAGCAAATTGTTCAGCGAGAAGGTGCAGCGCATATTGAAGGAGGAGCTGGGATTTCGAGCAACACGGGCAAACCCAGTCATCCTGTACAACGAGCGAAGCAGCGTCAAGGTGGCAATCCACGTGGACGACCCCCTGGGCATCGGCCAGGAGAAGCAGGTGCTCTCTCTCCCTCTTCGACGAGTTAGGGAAGCGCTTGAAGTTCAGAGTCGGCGTCAAGTTTGGACCAGAGGTTCCATGTGTTTTCTTGGGATGCTCGTATCTACGCTTTGGAGATACCGTCGTCGAGATGCCGAAGAAGAACTACTTCGAGAACACCCTGAAGGCAATGGGCATAGAGAAGTGCGTCAAGGTCACCACACCAGGGTCCAAGGAGTGGTTCAGCACGAAGGCCTTGGACAGCCAGGACGCCACGCCCTTGGATAGAGAGGAGCATCACAAGTTCCGACAGGGCGTGGGGAAATTACAGTATGGAGTTGACAAGAGGTTCGACTACAGCTATGAGTTGAAGCTTTGCGAACGCCGTCTCCACGCACCTCGAGCAGTGGACATGTCACGGCTCAAGCGCATACTGAGGTACGTCAAGGGTACTCTGGATTACGTCATCACGTTAAGCATCAAGGACACGAGCGACCTCAAGCGACTCGTCGGCACCAGTGACTCAGACTGGGCTGGCGACCCTGAGTCGCGGAAGAGCTCCAGCGTGGGCACGGTATCATGGGGAGGTTGTCTTATCTCCCATTTCTCTCGTACACAGGAGGTCGGAGCCGTGTCATCCCCAACAGCAGAGTTCTACGCATCATGCTCACTAGCAGGAGACATGTTGTACATCTCATCCATCCTCGAGGACCTCGGGTACCCCGTCGACAACGTCATCGAGACCGACAGCAGCTCTGGAAAGTCCATCACGCTACGCCGTGGACGTGGAAGAGTTCGCCACTTGGACGTTCGTGCTCTGTGGCTTCAACAACTGGTAGCCGCACGTGCAGTCCAAATCCTAAAGATCCCAGGTGCCGAGAATCGGGCAGACGTTGGCACAAAGCTGCTGGACGCGAGGACCCTAAGGCGCCACCTTCAAAGTCTGGGCATGCGCCGGTTCGTCAATGGCGAGCTCCTGGACATAGAGGACGGCGACACCGAGGGCGAGAACGAGGTTGACTTGGTGGGAAAGGACGTTAACCACATTTCATTGAGCAAAGCAATGACGTGTTCAATATCTGGAAGCAAGCGTTTCATCCCGTGTATGCTGCTTGTTTCAAACATGGCAGGCGCTAAGGGCGCCGACCCAACATCAATGAGCCCAATCATTACGACCAACTTCGACAGCTTCTACGCATTTGTCATGTTCACGTTCCTGGCAGGCGTGCGCGCGGGGCTGTTGACGTCGAAGAGCGTGGCGTGCATTCGTGGATGCAAGAGGCCGGTGCAGGTGGGCCATGTGAGCTCAACCCAAGGTCCGTCACCACACTCCGCTACAGATGCTACGCCGGACAAGCAGGGTTACATCGACCCTCCAGCCTCGGTCTACCGGGGGCCGAAGAGGGCAGCTACGAAGATCGTTACGGAGGACCTCAAGCAGTGGGTCTACATCACGTCGGAATACAGCCAAGTGTACCACACGAGGGGCACATGCCGCTCTATCAAAAATCTCAACACTCTGAGGCATCTTCGAATTTGCGAGTTCTGTCACCACGACGACTGAGGGGAATTGCTTGTTGTATCTTAGAACGGCAGATCGATTTCTGCATTTCGTATTTCAATGAACCGTTGCATTTTCACCGACAGCGGTGAAACCTCCGCAGTAATGAAGATTCCGATTCCCTTGGCCGCGAAGGCGGGGTGTCAGAGCTTTTCCCATAATGCAGTACTTGTGGCGAGCTGTAGGACTCGTGTAGTATAGCAGTACAGGCATCGTAGATAACATAGAGAAACCCAGTTCCTATCGAGACGCGCTTTCCCATCTCATAGAGAAGCAATACAGCACAGAAGTAACAATCCCATGAAGTGGGATAGCATGTTTCTCGGAGTTGTGAGCGAGAGTCTTCCGTAGCCTTATGCTCGAGCCCTGCTAGAAAAACAGATCAATCATAAACGTGCCCCAGCTGCTGTGCAACGCCCTCTGCTGGGCAACGCCCCTCCCAAACTTGATTACATGAGAGTCCTTAGTGCTAAACGTGCCCCAGCTGCTGTACAAAGCCCTCTGCTGGGCAAGGCTGATTTAGAAAAAACATCATTGGTGCTAGACATGTCCCAGCTGCCGTGCATCAACATCTGCTGGGCAAGGCCCCTCCCCAAGTTGATTATAAGGAATTCTTGGTGCTAGACGTGTCCCAGCCGCCGCACATCACCATCTGCTGGGCAAGGCCCCTCCCCAAGTTGATTATGAGGAATCATTGGTGCTAGACGTGCCCGATATGCTGTGCCTCATCCTCTGCTGGGCGAGGCCCCTCTCCAAGTTGATTCACAGAATGTCTGCGGTGCTAGACGTGCCCCAGCTGCTCTGCAACGCCCTCTGTTGGGCAAAGCCCCTCACCAAGTTGATTACAAAAGAGTGCTTGGTGCTAGACGTGCCCCAGCTGCTGTGCAAAGCCCTCTGCTGGGCAAGGCCCCTCCCCAAGATGATTAAACATTAATCCTTGGTGCTAGACGTGCCCCAGCTGCCGTGCATCACCACCTGCTGGGCAAGGCCCCTCCCCAAGTTGATAAAACGGAATTCTTGGTGCTAGACGTGCCCGAAACGTTGTGCCGCACCTTCGCTAGGCAGCACCCAATACTCCACAGCCTCCCTCTCCAACACATTGCCCAATACTCAACGGCCCCTATCCCAAGTGTAAGTAAAAAACACCCTCTTCGTCAAGAGCCTCCGTCTCCAACAGAGTACCCAATACTCCGCAGCATCCGTCTCCAACGAGCGCCACCGGCGCAGCCGTCGCCAGCGCCGTTGCCGCCGCCTCGGTCGTGCGGGTGGTCGTCGTCGTCGTTGTCGTCGTGGTCATCCTGGCCGTCGTCGTTGCCGTCGCCGTCGCCGTTGTCGTCGTCGGACTTTCGTGCGGCGAGCCGATGTCTGAAATGGTTTGGGTTTTCAGGGTGCGCCGAAGAGTTCTGATAGTGCTTGGACCTTTCTCGGTTTGCTCAGGCTCTCTTGTGCTTTCCGCGGCCCTTCCCTGGACCTGCGCCCTATGCTAGACAGGCCTCCTCTGCTGGTCAGGCTCCCTCCCCAAGCTCATGAAAAACATGTCCGTGGTGCTAGACGCGCTCTTGTGCTAGTCCTGCGCCATCTGCTAGGCAGGCCTCCTCTGCTAGGCTGGCTTACTCGCCAGGCGAATGAAAGAATCCCAGTGGTGCTAGACGCGCTCCTTTGCTCCAGAAGCCCCCATCCTCTGAGCAGGCCCCCTCGCCAAGCAGATCGAAACAGTATCAGTGGCGCTAGGCGCGCTCCGCTGTTACACAAGCCCCCTCTGCTAAGCAGGCTCCCTCGCCAAGTTGATGGAAACAATCCCAGAGGTGCTAGACGCGATCCTTTGCTAGACAAGCCCCCTTCTGCTAGGCAGGCTCCCTCGCCAAGGTGGTTTAAGACATCTTTCTGGTACAAGGCGCGCCCCTCTGCTCCACAAGCCCCCTCAGCTAGGCAGAGCCCCTCTCCAACATGATTTAACCAATCTCAGTGGTGCTAGGCGCGATCCTTTGCTGGACCTGCGCCCTCTGCTAGACAGGCCTCCTCTGCTGGACCAGTCCTGGTCAAGGTCGCGGTCGGGGCGCATTATTCGGATTAGGTAATAAGAGCGCCGCCCCACGACCGCGACCAGGACCAGTCCTGGTCGCGGTCGCGGTCGGGGTGGCCTATTAATAATAATGGCGCCCCGCGACCGCGACCAGGACCAGTCTCGGTCACGGTCGCGGTCGGGGTGCCTTATTAGGATTAGTTAATACTAATGCCGCCCCGCGACCGCGACCAGGACCAGTCCTGGTCGCGGTCGCGGTCGCGATCGGGGTGCTATTATTGTTCCATTGGACTCCCTCCCAGACCGCGACCAGTCACGGTCTGGCTCTGGCGGCTGCAATATTGAAGGCACATTCGAATGCACCCCGACCGAGACCGTGACCAGGACTGGTCCTGGTCACGGTCGCGGTGCGGCATTATTATCATTGCCGAATGGCACCTTAATAATGTCACCGGCGACCAAGACCAGGATTGGTCTTGGTCACGGTCGCGGGGCGGCATTATTATCATCTAATTTAACAGTGCCACCACGACCAAGACCCGGTCCACACTCGCGAAGGACCCCCTCTGCGCGCCAGGAGCTCGGGCAGCAGTGCCCGTCGTTACTGTTTCACGACGCCCAGATGCAAGGCTTCGGCGGGCGCAGCGACCACGGCGGCGGTTGCGGCGGCGACGACGCCTACACCACGACCACGACCACGACGACGACGACGACCACGACGACGACGACGACGACGACGACGACGACGACGACGACGGCGACGACGGCGGCGGCGGCGGCGACGACTGCGACGACGACAATGACGACGACGTCGACGACGACCTCAAGCCGCTGGGCGCGCGGCGGCGGCTCCGCCGCGCCGAGGTGCCGACGGCGGAGGGCTGCACCCGCTGCTGCGGCTGCGCCACGAACAGCTGGCCTCGCGAGGCGGCGCGCGGGCTCGGCGGCCGCCCGCGGCCCCCGAAAGCCTGGGTCGGTCTGGGAGGTCGCCGCGGCGATCGCGGCGGCCACCAATCGGGGCAAAGCTTTGTCGAGGAGTGGCATGCCCCTTCCAAGCCCCCGCCCCCCACTCTCTGCCGTGCAGACGTGGCTCCTCATGAACCATGTGTGCGACGCAAGCATTACAACAAGAAAAAAAACAAAAAAAAACGAGGTCGTCTTCGCCGACATTGGCGCGCAAGCTGCCCGCGTAAGGTCGCGTGTAAGCGCCCTCGTCTCCAATGCAGCATGCCGCGCGGGCGGCCCGCGTAAGCCGCCGCGTGAGGTCGCTGTGTCATCTCGCGTGAGACCCGCTTTTGATCGCCGCTCATGTAGCCACGAAGAGTTGACAATGTATGTCCAACATGGGCAGTCATGTTCGGTGTTGGGGGCCGGCTATCACGCAAAAATTTGCAGCGCTCCTGACTGTTGCCAACCTCCCGTCCACGAAGCAGAGCGACCCTTGTGAGCTTGCAGGGCAGGGCGTGTCGCAGGGGTTGCCGCCGCGAGACGCGCCAAGCCAAAGTTCTTTTTGTCGTAGACGTGCACATCCACGGCCCCTGGCCAGGCCCATCTTGGGCCCAGGAGCGGCGCGTGTACCTCCCCGGCCAGGACCGGTGGGGGCCTCCATCTTGCTTGCCTCCAGGGTGTGCTTGGGCTTCGATGTTTTTGCCATGAGAAGCCTGACGTTCCCACACCAAAGATCCATGGACGTCATGGAGTCTCAGGGCTGGGTTTCTTGTGGAAGGCTTCTTGTCTCCTGGGCCCGGGATGGGGGCAGTGCACACGCGTCGATCTCGTCGCCTTGCGCCTGCCTCATGCTGCTGGCCGCTGACGCCACGGGCCAGGCTTCCTCCGCAGTACCTCCTCGCCATCGCCCTCCCCACCCCATCTCTCTCTCCCATCCTTCCCTCTTTCCTTCCTCTCCTCCCTCCCTCCCTCCTCCTCCTCCTCCTCCTCCTCCTCCTCCTCCTCCTCCTCCTCCTCCTCCTCCTCTCCTCCTCCTCCTCCTCCTCCTCCTCCTCCTCCTCCTCCTCCTCCTCCTCCTCCCCCCTCCTCCTCCTCCTCCTCCCTCCTCCTCCCTCCTCTCCTCCCCTCCTCCTCTCCTCCCTCCTCCGTCCTCCCTCCTCCTCCTCCTCCTCCTTCTCCTCCTCCTCCTCCCTCCTCCTTCTCCCTCCTCCTCCTCCTCCCTCCTCCTCCTCCTCCCCTCGACCTACCTCCTCTCCTCCTACTCCTCCTCCTCCTCCTCCTCCCCTCCTCCTCCTCCTCCTCCTCCTCCTCCTCCTCCTCCTCCTCCTCCTTTCGCCTCCTTTTCTCCCTCTCCTTTTCCTCCTCCTCCCTCCCTCCTCCTCCTCCTCCTCCGCCTCCTCCTCCTCCTCCCCTCCTCCCTCCCTCCCTCCCTCCCTCCTCCCTCCCTCCCTCCCATCCCTCCTCCCTCCCTCCCTCCCTCCTCCCCCATCTCCCTCCCCCTCCTCTCCTCCTCCCGTCCTCCTCCTCCCTCCTCCCTCCCCCTGCCTCCTCCTCCTCCTCCCTCCTTCATCCCTCTTCCCTCCTCCCCCTTCTCCTCCTCCTCCTCCTCCTCCTCCTCCTCCTCCTCCCTCCTCCTATCCTCCTATTCACTCCTCCTCCTACCGCCTCCTCCTCCGCCTCCGCATCACCTCCTCCTCCGCCTCCAGCCTCCCTCCTCCTCCTCCTCCTCCTCCTCCTCCTCCTCCTCGCCCTCCTCCTCCTCCCTCATCCCTCCTCCCTCCTCCTCTCAGTTCGTTGGAGGTCCAGCAGTTTTTGGCGCCGAGGTATTTGCAACAGAGGTCGGTTTTGAGCAGAGTGATTTTGCCGTCTCGTTCTCTGGTTGCTGGTTCACCGAGGGGCGTGGGCCTGGCTAAACTGTTTTTGCACCCGATTCTGGACATGGTGCATAGGCGTTCGCCTGCTGCGGGACTCTGGACGTTCGTGGATGATACGACTGCGCGGTGTGAAGGTAGTCGTGCTTCAGTGGGGCCTGCTATGATAGCCACTGCCATGGACCTGAAGACAGGACTGGAGGATCAGCGCATGGTCATTTCGTCTAAGACGGTGTTGATTGGCTCGAATCCCAGCATCACCAGGAGAGTTGCGGGCCAACTACGTGCTCGAGGTCTACCGGTGTCAGCTGTCACGGAGGCGGTCGATCTGGGCTTGGACACTTCGGCGGGGCGCAAGCGATCGATACGGAAGTTGAGAAACGGATTAAGAGTGCGTGTAGAAGAGCAAGCAAGATTCGCAGGTTGCGAAGGATTGGAGCTTTGTCAAAGATTTCACGGTCGCGGTGGAGTACTGGTGCGGTACCTCAGGCACTCTATGGTCATCAAGTGGCTGGGCTGAGTCGACAGATGGTATTGCAGTTGCGACGACAGGCTGGGTTCATGATTGGTGGTGCTGCCAAGGGCCGTTGCCTCACGACGACGTTGGGTTGTGAACCGACAGTTGAGGACCCAGCACTGTACATCCCCATTCAGGTGATCAAGGAATTGATAACGATGTGGCAGAGGAACCCACACCTTCATGGACGAGTTTGTGCAGCGTGGTGTGGTATACGTGACCGACTACGACGCGCTGGAGTACGGCGGTGGAGCTCTGTACGCGGACCGATTTCGGTGATGATAGCCACACTGATGGACATTGGCTGGGATCCAGTTACGGCAACATCATGGTTACGACCGACGGAGTGTGAGGACGACCCTGTGGACCAGTGGGATATTCCAGCGGTTGGAGACCCAGGATTCACTCCGACAGGCAGTTTCCAGGCGCTCTTTGAGGATGCGGAGGCCGACATTCGCGGATTTCTCTGGAGGGCGGCCTCAAAACATACTGCTGGTCAAGATTTGGCGGGTGGTGGCGACATGTATCAGATTGTGCGAGAGCAGAAGCGTCTGGAACGTGCTAACCAGATGGAGTTGGTTGCAACTAACGTCACTGTCGTGTCTGCTGGCCAGTGGTACAAGGAGAGGTTGGAGGAAGAGGGCTACCAGGTCGAGCCTTTTGTGTGCCCGCTGCGGAAAATGCCCCGAGTCTCTCTTCCATCGCACTTGGCCCTGTGAGAGTAATGTAGGTCATGGGGATTTTGAGCGCACGCAGTTTTTGCTCCCGCAAGCTATTGCTCGACATGAATCCGAAACGAGCTTGTGGCTTCGGGGCCTCCCTCCCTCCTACCTTACCCACCCTCGCTTCGATGAGGAGGCGGTTAGAGGATTGGAGGAGAGGTTCGGAGGCCCTGGGGACTTTTTGAGTTGCCGTCAGGGCGAGGAGCTCCACATTTTTGGAGACGGCTCAGGAGGCAAGTTTTCGGACGACCCCCGTAGGAGAAGGTGTGGAGCGGCGAACACTGCGCTGCGACCGACCGAAGGGGGGTTCGAGTTAGGTGCTGCGTTGTGTCGACCTTTGCCTGGGGACAAACAGTCGGCTCCTAGGGCGCAGGTGTTTGCTTTTTCGATGGCGCTTTCGGAGATCCAAGGTCCGTTTACGTTTGTGACTGATATGTTGGCGATTTTCCTTTCGTGGAAGGACCGCTTGGAGGTCCCGCGTCCAGGAGGCCAAAACGAGGACCTGTAGATTGAGGCGCGCGTTCTTTGGGAAGCGAGGTCGGACAAAGATCAGTTGACTGTGGTCTGGACTCCATCCCATGTAGATGAGCACCCAGAGCAGCTTGAGACGCCTCTTGAGCTGTTCTATGCATGTGGCAATATGACTGCTGATCAGTGGGCGGGGAGGGCGTCGGAGCTGGCGGGAGAGAGGGGTCTTCTTGCGGATATGCTTGATACGGATCAGGTTGACGTGCTGGCGGCGCTGATTCGCCGCCGAGCGCGCAGAGCGATGATCGAAGCCTCTGCTGCGGAGCCCCGCGCCAGATCTTCCCGCCCCGAGGCGGCGCCTAGAGTTTCTAAGCGAGACAGAATCCTAACGACGTCGGCCCACCAACTGAGGAAGTGTGAGTCGAAGTGGGTGTGTTTGCGTTGTAACATAGTGATGGCCGACGCCGCCTTTCAGAGTTTTGCTGAGAGCCCGTGTGCAAGTGTCTCCCCCTTGAGCGTGGAGGTTTGCCCACTGGCCCCCGCAGCGGTTAGACTTGCAGCTGCGGAGGTTCACTTTACCCATCGTATGAGTTTCTTCCCACGATGGTCCCTTTCGATTTGTTGTACCTGTGGCAGGTACCACACCATCGACCCTCGTGGGTTGGTGAACCGTTGCGAGGGCCCTTCGGCGAAGGGCAGGGAACATTTAAACCGATTGAGTCAGGGGCGCTTTCCACGAAGAGAAGGCCCCCCCAAGCCGATTTTGGCGGCTATGGCGGAGAGGGAGCGTTTGATCTTGTCGTCGTGTGTCGTCGATGCGTCGTGCCGTGCTCCCTCCCCGCTGTAGGCCTCCCCTCCTCCCTGTCCTTCCAGACGTGAAGGCCCAGGCGGCAATGTTGCTGCAGGAGGCGTGGACCCGCCATCGGGCGGGCGAGATCCCCGCAGCCCGCCTGGGTGGGCCTGGAGGGGGTGGAGGATTTGGAGGGATTTTGTCCTCCCGTTTTTTGGTTGGCCTTCGGGGCCGAGGACAGCGGTCCGCGCTCGGCTAATCCAGCTAATCCATCCTCCCTCCTCCCTCCTCTTGCTCCTCCTCCTCCTCCCCCTCTCTCCTCCTCCTCCTCCTCCTCCTCCTCCTCCTCCTCCTC
>CAUYUJ010017848.1:185636-222555 GCA_963575745.1 Prorocentrum cordatum
CTTCCCCTGATGGCGTCCGGGTGATAGCCGCGCACCCTCCGCGTACTGTTTTTTACACACAGGATGCCCGGGAAATCCCGGAAAACGACTCTCGCTGAGGCGCCGGCGTCATTTTTTCCCAAAATGCTGCTCTCGTTGAGGCGCCGGCCTCATTTCTGCTCCCGAATCGTTCCGAATCGTGCTCCCGCTGCAGCGTGGCCTCATTTTCGGATCGGTGTTTGGCCTCCGTCGTTCAGGATGGCGTTCTCGCCCCAGCGCGGGCCTTTTTCTCGCGCGCCCATCCGCCCGCCACCACCGCGCCGCACCGCCACCACCACCACCACCACCACCACCACCACCACCACCACCACCACCACCACAACCAGCACCAGCACCAGCACCAGTACCAACACCACCACCACCAGCACCACCACCACCAGCACCACCACCACCACCATCACCACCACCACCACCACCACCACCACCACCACCACCACCACCACCACCACCACCACCACCACCACCACCACCACCACCACCACGACAACCACGCACACACGCACGCACGCACGCACGTGCACCACCACCCACTACGCACGCGCGCGCGGAGCCACAGGTCCGCTACGACACGCGTCCGCGGATAGAGAAAATCAGCGCCATGGTAAGGGATGGGAGGGAGGGGTAGGACGTCAGATATGACGCGAGCGCACCTAGCTTGCCCCTCCCCCCCTCCCCCTCCCCCCCTCCCCCCCTCCCCCCATCCTCCCTCCTCCTCACTCCTCCTCCTCCTCCTCCTCCTCCTCCTCCTCCTCCTCTCCTCCTCCCTCCTCTCCTCTCCTCCTCCTCCTCCTCCTCCTCCTCCTCGCTCCTCCTCCTCCTCCTCCTCCTCCTCCTCCTCCTCCTCCTCCTCTCCTCCTCCTCCCCTCCTCCTCCTCTCCTCCTCCCCCCCCTCCTCCCTCCTCCCTCCTCCCTCCAGCCGCCGTCCCGGCCCGAGGCTTTTGGGTGCAGGTATCCAGGATACTTGCGAAGCCTCGCGGGACTCGGCGGCCATACGCGCTCGCCCGCGCCCTCGCTGGTGGCGTGCGGGCCGGCCGTGCTGCTGTGCTGCGGCGTGCGCTGCCCCCAGAGCGGGCGGGCGCACGACGGCGCGGGCGCCCGCTTCGCGCAGGGCGCGGCGCCGGCTGCGCGTGCGCGAGCCCGCCTGGCACAGGCGCGCTCGCGAGCGGCGCACGCAGTCGCGCACCTTGCTGCGCGTCGCCGCTGCCGCGGCGAGGCTGCGCGCGCACCACAGCAACGGGCTGATGTCAGGCCGTGCTGGAGGCGGGGGCAAAGGCGGCCAGGGCCGCAAGGGCAGCGGCAAGGGCAGTTCGGGCAGCGGCCACAGCGGGCAGAGTGGCAGCACTCCACCGTGGGCCGTGCCGCCGCCGCCGCCTGGATGGTGGTGCCCGTCGTGCGGAGGCCTCAATGGCCCTGCTGACGCCCTGTGCCGCACCTGCTTCCCTCTTCCCGAGCATGGACCAATTGCATGGAGACGGAGGAGGAACAGCTCGCCCGCGCGCGGGCCCGCGCGGAGACGGCCGCCAGCCTCGTTCTGCCTCGAGGCGTCGGCGCCGCGGCGGCAAGGGCGAGGCACGTCAGCCGGAGGCCGAGCCGAGGCCGCGGTCAGCCTCGCGAGTCCGCTTCGAGGACGAGGGCACGGAGGACGACGGAGGCGATCCGCGGCCGAGGTCGGCCTCGAGCCGCCGCCGGCGCTCCGCCGACGGCGATGGCCGACGGAGGCGGTCTGCTGGAGGCGAATCTGATGCATCGGATGGCGATGAAGACGGCCGCAGCCCCGCGCTCGGTATCCTCCCAGCGCTGCCGTCGGACGCGCGGGCTCACCCAGCCTGGGTCGAGCCGCCGTCGGATGAGCGCGGGCTCACGGCCCACAGGCGCTCACTGCGCCAGATGGCGGCCGCCACGGGCAAGAGGCTGCAGGCGGCCATCGAGCTCGGCATGAGTCTGGAGCAGAGGCGGCCGCAGGAGGAGGAGTACGCCGTGCAGCTCAGCATGATTATCCTGGCCCGCCCAGCTGGCGCACGATGCGACCGCCAGCGCAGCTTCGTCCAGCGGGCTCAGGCCAAACTGGAGAAGGCCGAGGCCGCAGCTGCGCGGGCGCGTGAGGAGCTCGCGGAGCTGGAGGCGAAGGTGGGTCAGCGCGCCGAGGCCCTCGGCCGCGCCAAGACGCTCCTGGAGCAGCTCGAGGCCATGGTCCCCACGGGCGACGAGCCGATGGAGGAGCCCATCACGCCGACGCCCGTGGCGGGCGCTGAGGGCGATGCAGCCCCAGCCACGCCGCCCGACCGCGCGCCGCCCATCGCGGCCATCGCGGAGCTGCAGGCTGGCCAGGCGGCCCTCACCCAGCAGCTCGTCGGCCCCACGCAGCTGCTGACGACGATGCAGGGCCAGATGGCGGCGGCGCGCGGTGGAGCGGCGCATGGCGACGCACCTGCGCCCGATGTGCGGCCCTTTGCAGGGCCCCCCCAGCGCCTGGGGCCAGTGGCCCCCGCGCCCAGGCCTGAGGCTCCTGCCGCGGCCTACCCCGTGCCGGCCGACGCACCTGTGGCCCGCGGCCCCCAGGGGGGGCCCCCGCCTGCGGGCGCCGCCGTGGGTGCGGCATGGGGCGCTGCTGGACCCTCCGCCGCCGACGCCGTCGAGGTGCCAGTCAGCGCCGAGCGGCGGCCTTGTTGACCGAACCGAGGGTCGATCCGTGAGGGGCGGGGGCCATAGTGGGCGCTCCGAAAGGAACTCGCGAAGCCCCCGCCCCACAGCGGCGCTCGCCGAGGTAAGGTCGACGAGTACTGCCGCACCCTCACCTCGGATGGAGTCCGAGGCCCAGCAGCAGCCACGCTGCCCAATTCCAGATTGCACTGATCTAGTCAGGCTACTGTGTCAGCCCTGGCTATCTTGCTCTCTCACTCCCGTCTTTCTTGGGCCAACTCAATTGCCCGAACACTGCCTCTTTCATCATTACCTTCATAGTAGTACCTGCCGTTTTTTTGAGACCCACGGAGCTTCTCCCCCCCCGACAGTGAGCAGGTTGTCAGGATGGAGGTACATACGGATGGGTCTGGTGGGACCAAACAACAGCACTTGGGTGGACCACCGTCTTGGGCATGGTGCATATTTTCGGTCACGACGACTGGCAGGTACATCTGTGAAGGGTACTTGTGTGGTGTCGATCCTGATCTCTCCACCTCTGTTGCGAGCCCGTCTGGAGCTGCAGAATTTCAAGCTGCACTGTGGCTGGTGCTATGGTCATTGCAAGCTCCTCCTCGTTTTCGGGCCCAACCCGTGGTGGTATACACAGATAACATGCTGGTGGTTTCCGCTGCCGACGGGGGAACGAGATATGTGTCGCGCGGTGATTTCCCATGGCTTTTTGACGGAGCCCTCAAGTTATTACGTCAGTTTACGAAGCTGAGCTGGAATCACGCCCACGGCCACAATGCCGATCCGCTGAATGAGCTTGCAGATACCATAGCACGACTGGCCTCCATGGGAATTGCGCCGACAGTAGAGCCTGACTTTCAACCGTGGTCAGTTTTGCTCACGTCAGCCTCTCTTGTACCATGGATGTGGATGTCTGCCAGTACCAACGTCGGTCATGGGGAGTATCCGAATGTTGGCGCATGCGAAATGCCCTCCATCAACCCTCCTGAGCTAGATCTCAGAACTGCCTTCTTGCCACCTGCTGGACGCGGCTCGGAAAACTCGCCTGTGCCACGAACGCACTCACACTGCAGCCCCGCAGGAAGGCAGCCCGACGAGGGAGAGGTACTCGAATACGGCGTCGCTACCAAGACGCGGCCGGCCTGGGTTTGCCCGGACGCATGCTCGCACTGGCTCATCAGTTCTCCGCGCACAACTTTCATGTGGTTGGCACGCTCGAGACTCGTTGATGTCGTAACGGTTGGACAGCAGCAGGAGATTTTCTTGTCATTACCGCAGCAGCCGAATCCAAGGGGAAGGCAGGAGTGGCCCTATGGATCAACACACAACATGAGTACGCATGTGGGCACACGCTCGCGCGCCGTCATGTACGTGTGATCAGTTTCTCGTCTCGGCATTTGTTGGTAGGCATACGTGCGCCTCACATGTGTTTGGACGTGCTCGTCGGCCATGCTCCTCACTCTCGCCGTCCTCCTGCTGAAGTCGAAGCATGGTGGGCTCATGTGACGTCAGTGCTACGTGGGCGAACCCAGCCGGCCCCCCTGTACTGTCTATTGGATGCGAATGCGACTTTGGGATCACAGGTGTCAGATCATGTCGGTGACGTGGCGGCCGAGGTTGAAAATGCCAATGGACAGTGCTTTCACATGTTCCTGCGTGACTCGGACCAGTGTGCGTTGTCTACATTTCTGCCGTCATACTCTGGGATCCATGGGACCTGGTTGCCACCTGGGGCCCAGGGCCAACATCCGCAGCGACGTATCGACTACATAACGATCCCTATGGGCCAACTATCTAGCGTCATTCGTCAAGGAGTCGATATCGAGATCGAGCTAGCGATGCGATGTGACGACCACTTTGTGGTAGCTGCTGATGTGTACGTGTGCCGTGCCGATCAGTATGAGCCAGCCATCACATGGACCCGCTCCCGACACGACGAAGCTAAGTATGCTGATCCCGAGTTTCGTGCTGCGTTTGAAGATGCCCTCCGCATGGTGCCCTCGCCGACTTTCACAACACGCCCAGACGATCATGCCGCATATCTCAACAGGCATATCTTGGAGGCCGCCGCAATCGCATTTCCGCCCAAAAGGTCCGACAGTGGCCGTGAGCCCCGTCGCAGTTGGATTTCCCAGGGATCCCTCGACCTTATGGATCAGCGCACGGCTGGGAGACGTGCGTTTCGGGCCCTACGGGCTCAGCTACCCAGGCTTCTCCTGGCGCGTGTGTTTGTGGCGTGGGCCTCGGACGGGGCCATGGATGGCGAATGGTTCTGTCACCGGACACGCCGTTTCCGACATAGTGACCGTGACGGGCCGTCGCACCATCCACTCTTGCAGACATGTCGTCGGATCGCGGATGCCGCTGACCAGTTTCTTGATGCTACCCAGGTTTTTGCGACGCCGCTACGAACACCACAGGGCAAGTTGACCTACCCACCGTTTACCCAGGACCACATCGTCGGCTTGCGATACCTAGGACGGCTGCCCACTGCGTATGAGCTAGCCGACGTCCCACGTGGTTTTCGGTTTCAGCTGCCCAACGTTCTTAACTTTTACCTGGGATGGTTTGGTTTTTTTTTTCTGGGCTGCCAGTATGGTGTTTCTTCGGGCCGCTACATATGTGATCCAACAGTCCACTGGCCAGGATTCAGCGTGGCATTGTGCCAACATTGCCCAGGGGGTCCGAAATGCTTGGGATCGACGACAGTTCGCTGAAGCCTATGCCGCCTTGCGACGGATCGGGGCTGGGTCCAAGCGACGACGAATCGAGCGAGTGTTGCCCGCATTGCAAGATCTGACTGGCCAAGCCGTTGTATCCGAGATACAAGTCGCGAGGCGTTGGCAGCAACACTTTGCTAGTCTCGAGCTTGCGGCTACGATTTCAGTCGAGGATGTGCCGACATTCGCGGGATACTTCGGGCGCGCACCCTATGCGCGTATGTCGACCGAGCCTGTCAGCCTTGCTTCGATCCCCACCCTAGCTGAATTCCAATGGTCGTGTCGGCAGACACGCAGGTCGGCTCCAGGATGTGACGGTATTTCAGGCGGCCTCATGAGGGCCCATCCGACCGCTATCGCGAAATATTACTACCCTCTACAGCTGAAGTCTACCCTTACACTAATGGAGCCCATTCACTGGAAAGGAGGTTTTAATCGGGACCTCATCAAGTCCGGCCAGGCCGATCCGACACAGTGCAGCAGCTCCAGGTCCATCCTTGTCTCTTCCCAGGTGGGCAAGGCCGCCCGACGCTGCCTACGTTCCCGACTTTTGCCCCACTTGGCCTACGAGGCGGGTGAGACCCAGTTTGGAGGGCTTCCAGGACGAGGTACCACCCACGCGTCCCTGGTGCTCCGCGTTTCGCAATCCCTGGCCAAACTTCGGAAGATGTCGTTAGGGGCCCTATGTTTGGATGTCGTTCAGGCCTTTTACAGGGCCATTCGGGAGCTCGTGGTGCGTGCCCACCGCGAAACCGACCTCGACGACCTTACTGTGGCTACCCTGGTGCGCGCCGCTGGTTTACCCCCGGCCGCCATGCAACAGCTTACCGACCGATTGCGACAGCGTGCAGCGAACCTGTCAGCTTCCGACGTCGATTCCCACACCGTTGCCCAGGTTGAGCAGTGTTACCAGGCACCTTGGTTTATTTACGAGGGATCTGGCCAGGTCTCATTACCTCAGCGGTCATTCTTTCCCGGCCAGCCACTTGCGGATGTCCTTTTCGAGATTCAGATGGCCGACTGTATGCAGGACGTACGAGCACGCATGCTGGACGAGGGCACGCCGTACATGCTACCACGCGCAGAGCAGAGATCCATCACCGCGCTTGTTAATGACGGTACAGACCCCGACCTCCCAGCTGACCTCCCCCTCGTTGACATTTCATATGCCGACGATGGCGCAGTCGTGCTCATACTGCCTGCTGAACAGATGTATGATGAACTTAGTCAGGTGCTGGTTATAGTGTCAGAGGCCTTTGCGCGCCGTGGACATATCCCCAATATTGGGCCGTCTAAGACTGCCGCGCTTATCAAATGGCGCGGGCCAGGCACCAAGAACGCACGACATACAGCATGGCACGTGCACGGCGGACGGGTTACGGGACATTCGGATATACTAGGACAGCTCAGTGTGCCGATTGTACACCACTACGTACATCTAGGGTCGGTGATCGATGCGAACTCTGCGATGCTGCCCGAAATACGTTACCGAGCTACCTCGACAGCCTCGTCGCTGCAGGTTCTTCGACGACGTGTTTTTTTTTCGACCGATGACCTAGCCCTACACCACCGACTTGTGCTAGCCGACAGTCTGGTCATGTCAGGGCGACTGTACAATGCAGGGGCGTGGGGAGTACTAACGACTTCGGAGGCCAAGTTGGCCCATCTGGAAACCATGAAGGTATACCGAGCCGCGGCTCGAGTCCGTTTCCAGGAGCATGATTCTCGGGTGTCCGACGCCCTTGTGCTGGCGAGGCTGCGCAGACCTACCCCCGCCAACACTCTCCGTGCCGCGCGTCTCCGACTACTCGGCTCGCTGTATCATACGGGGCCCCTCCTCGTTTTCTCCCTCGTTGCCGCAGAGTGGCGCGCTGCCTCCGATGCCCCCGCACGCGAGCGCACTACTCTTGGACAGTGGATCCAGGACCTTGCCTGGCTACGATGTGCCGTCAAACAGTGCCAGGACCTACCAGCCCCAGCTGAAGACCTCAAACCCTGGGAAACATTCATACGACGAAGTCAGACAGCCTGGAAGCGCATCATACAAGTGGCGATGCACGCGTACACCCAGTACATCTCCAGGAAAGAACTTGCTTCCCATATGGAATCCCAGTTTTTTGCAGCTGTGAGGCCAGCAGGTGTGCCAGAACGTGTGTATACCGACGAGCACGGGCTAATCGTCCCACCGCCGTCTCCCGTGCAGACAGCTACCATGGAGTGCCCATGGTGCGGTGAGGTTTTCACACGACATCGAGCAATGCGCACACATGTTGCCCGTATACACCGACAGATTGCGACACTTGCGCGCGGTTATGCTGCTAGGGGCGGTTCATGTGCAGTGTGTCTGTTAAAGTTCAACGCCAGACCCCACCTCACCGACCACCTGTCGAGCGACTCCCCTCGATGCCTGCTGGGCGGCCTCTTAACTACAGACAACCCAGCACACCACCTAGACGACACGTCTACACCTCCTCGACCAATCGGAGCTACACCCCACATCAAGATTCCCCGCCGACATGTGATCGTACCCACGACGCGGCTACTTGGGCCGCTCACTCAACTGGCTTCCGACCTAGCGACGTTGGTCCCACAGGAGTACGCCCGCCAGGTTTTACTTGAATCGGACCCCTACTTCACACCTGCCGCCTGCGCGGCACCCATGCCACCTTCCCCTGACCCACTCCTAGGCGCTCCCCCACCCGCCCAGTACCCGCCAGTACAGACGGAGCGGTACCCGACGCGTATGTTTCTGACCGAGCAGTATACACATGCAGCTGCTCAGGTTCTGCCGTCAGCGATCCGACGGTCAGAGTACTACATACTAAACCTATATTGTGGGAGACGCCGTCCTGGGGATATTCAGGCTTGCTTAGAAATGGAGGAGTACCATACCGATTTCGCCGTATATGTACTTTCGATCGATATCGATATCGATCCCGTTCTTGGCAATATGATGCGTCGTGAATCTCTAGACATTTGGAAGGAACATATTCGGGCCAAACGTGTTGTGCTGTCAGGAGGGCCCCCGTGCGAAACATGGGCTGCCATACGCTGGGCCCTTGACAAGGGCCCCCCACCACCACTACGTTCCCACGATGACTTCTGGGGCCTGCTATCGGTTACGCCGCGCCAGATGGAACAGTTACGTGTGGGCAATGAGCTCCTTGGAGCCATGATTGAGCTTTTCGCCGAACATTTGATTGTGGGCACTTGCTGCTGGATGGAGCATCCCATGCCAGCCGACTGGAGACAGGCAGCAGTGAGTTCTTTCTTTTGCCCCCCCCCCTACGGGCCATCATGGCCTCCCCAGCCGCGACCGTGACAGACTTCGACCAATGCGAACACGGCCAGGTTGCTCGAGCTCCCACCCGCATTCTGGCGCTGCGGATGGAAACCCTTTCTGGCAGGCTTCTGGAGACCCCAGGTCGTGGAAGATGTTCTCACGGACGGGGGGCCCACGAGGTACTCATGGGGTTCGATCGGGCCCGAGACGAGTGGCGTACTGCCAAGAAGAAGACATACCCTCCCGCTCTATGTCGAGTATTGGCCGACGGTATCACAGACGCGATCAACCATATGTGTGTGACGTGTGACGACGATACACTGCCAGAGGACATGAGGGAGGAGGAGGAGGAGTTTCGTGGGTCCCTTTCAGCCTTTTATGTAGCATGGGACCCATATCTCGGTACTGACGAGTCTTGGGCGCCCGATTTTGTCGATTCTCGGTCTCGGAAGGCGCGTGCTGACCCAGAGCGCCACAGGTTCCTCCCCCCCGAATCGCCAGCCACCGAGTTTGCAGATGCAGCCGTTGTGTATGATCCCACTGCGGAGCCGCGGGACCCCGGCCCGATCGAGGCCTCAGAGGAACAGGAATATGCAGATGCGCTTGCTTTCCTGGATGGCATTGAGTTGCCACCACCTGGCTCGCTTGCTCCGCCCTTTGTACCCGTTTCCCAATCTCCGTGTCCCCCGCCGCCCCCACAGCCCGTTGAGCTCACACCAGAATTGCGTACCCTAATTGCTGCCAAGCGTGCGCAAGCTAGAGAGCGACGTCGGATTCGACTCGCTCAGCGAATAGCCCCATGGACTTTCCAACCCGGTTTCGGGGTAGGGCTGTTTGATAATGCGCACGAGTAAATAGGATGTGCCTAACTTTCACGTGGATCAGTTTTGCTGCAGACAGCCTCTCTTGGACCATGGATGTGTGTCTGTCGGCCACCTTCAGTTTCCAGGAGTATCCGATGGCCGCAGTTTCAGGTGATTTTGTAGCATGGAGGGAACGTTGGAGGATTGTTGGAGGTGTTAGCAGCGGGGCAGGGTAACAGCAAGCGGAGAGAGCGGCAGCCCGCCTCTTTTGCTCTTTCATGGCTTCGGCCTGCTTGCAAGCGCCGGCCCGCCCTCTTGCCCTCTCTCCCTATGAGACCAGATTGTTCAGATAAGGCGCATCAGGTTTGACTGACAGCAGTCGCATTGCGCAACTGTTGCCACCTCGCGCGTCAGCCTTGTCGGCCGAACCGAGGGTCGATCCGCGAGGGGAGGGGGCCATAGTGGGCGCTCCGAAAGGAACTCGCGAAGCCCCCGCCCCACAGCGGCTCTCGCCGAGGTAAAGTCGTTGAGTGCAGCGGCTTTGAGAGCCACAGCGGTCGTGGAGACCGCATCGTGTAGTCGGGAGAGGGCTGGGATTAGTAGGTCGGGCAGTTGGAGGTATTAGCAGCGAGGCAGTGTAGCAACAGTCAGAGAGAGCGGCAGCCCGCCTCTCTTGCTCTCTCTTGTGCACGGCCTGCCTGCATGTGCTGTCCCGCCCTCTTGCCCGCTCTCTCTCTGAGACTAAATTTCAGACAGTGCGTAACAGGTTTCACTGAAAGCAGTTGACGTGCGCAACTGTCGCCAGCTCGAGCGTCAGCCTGGTCGGCCGAACCGAGGGTCGAACCGCGAGGGGGGGGGGGGGGGCATAGTGGGCGCTCCGAAAGGAACTCGCGAAGCCCCCGCCCCACAGCGGCGCTCGCCGAGGTAAAGTCGTTGAGTGCAGCTGTTTTGAGAGCTGACAGCGGTCGAGGAGATCGCAACATGTATTCGGGAGGGGGTTGGGTATGTCAGGTTGAGCGGACGTGCTGAGATCAGAGAGGCATGTGCCTGCCTCTCTTGCTTCTTTCCGCCGCCGCCTGCTTGCCACCCGCTCGCCTGCTCTCTCTCCACCGTCAACCTGGACAGAGGTGCGCCCCCTCGCGTTTCTGTCACCGCCCGATTGTCAAGCTTCAAGCCTTGGCCCGTGGGGGGCAGCGGCAGGGGGCTCGGTGAGCGTAGTCCGTCGCTAACCACACACCCGTTGCGTGCGGCACCGAACCCCCGAGTGTCCGTCGGTCCGCGCGTCGCCAGCCAGGCGCTCATGCGGCTGCACGCCGCAGCCCCCGCCTGCCGCCAGCCTTTCTTGCTTTTGTCTTGCAGATAAGGATGGGAGTGGGAGTGGCTGGTAGCATTGTGGAGGGGTTAAGTCAGCGAGTACATCTCTGTGAAGCGTGATGTCCTGGTGCTGCCAGGGTTACGCCGAGAGCAACCGTGCAGGATTGCCCACCCTGTCCGCCGCCACTTCCTGGCCACGGTTGAAAGTTTCAATCCTTTGCCGCCTAGTACCAGACGCTCTGCGTCCACACTGCTGCCTCGCACCCAGTTGCGCGCGTAGCTAATACTATGGGACTGGGTGGGATTCGTGGGGTTAGGCAGGTTGGTTGGAGGAAGTCACTGTCTGACTTGACTTCAGGTGCCCGTGCAGAGTTTGCGAGCTTCGCCTCTTAGCACAGCCACACGAGTTGACTGTGCTGACTGCCTCTGCTAGCTGCAGCGCCGCCATTAGCTGACAGGCCATACGCTTCATCAGCAGCGCAATCAAAAATCCTCCTCCCTCCTCCCTCCTCCCTCCTCCCTCCTCCCCCTCCCCTTCCTCCTCCTCCCTCCTCCCTCCTCCTTCCTCCTCCCTCCTCCTCCTCCTCCCCCTCCTCCTCCCCCTCCTCCTCCCCAGCGGCTCCTCCTTCCCAGACCCCCTCGCGCTGCGAAGAAATTACGACGGGAGGTTCTTCGCCATGTTCGGCCTCCGGGGGGGCCTCACCGGGCCTCGGGACCGTCAAGAAACGACTCGGGATGAAAAATGTGTCTTGGGGAATGGGTCGACGTTGTGGGGAGAAGAAGAAGGAAAAGACGCATAGCAATAAACACACACACACACACACACACACGACGTCGGGTGTCTGAGTCGAGAGCTCGTGGGGCTGTCTGATCCAGTTTCGGCAGCATCGTGCCCTCTTGGCAAACGACTGGGGTTATTTGGAGCCAGCTTGGAGCCTCTTCGCGGCATTGGTTGGACACTCTGGCGCGTCGCGGCACTCCCCCCCAGAGCCTCGGAGAGAGCCACCCCCCAGCAGAACGGGCCAACCGATCCTTCGCCTTGCGCCACGAGGCAAGCTTGGGATGGATCTCCAGTTGGCGTCGGAAAGATAGCGCGCGTGGCGCCTCCAGCCCGTTTAGTGGCCCGTTTGGTACACAGTATCCCCCTCCCTGGGGGATGGCATGCACCGACGAAGCCTTGGCAGGGCCCTCGCACAGATAGGGTGGACAGCGTGCACAGATCGGGTCCTCGCGGGAGGATCGCCTCACAGGAACAGCGTGCTCTTCGGAGATTGAGGTTGCACGCTATCTTTCCAACGCCAACCGTAGCTTCGAAGACGATCGCAGACGGCGTTGGTGGTCATCGAAGACGGCCAAAGGCAGCCTCCAAGTCGCCCCAAGATGATCCCAAGACGGTCCGAGAGGGCTCCGTGGCGGCCCCAAATATTACCCCAAGCGGCCCCCCAGCCCCTCCAGAATCGCGACCCAGTCAACGGTGCCACCCCGTAGCTGGCTCCGTGATGGCCCACACGAGCCCGAGAGGGCCCCCCCAGACAGAAAACAGTACGAGTTCTGAGAGCGCGTTTATCTCTGAGCTGGCTCCTTGTTGGTCGACTCTGGATGCAACGTGGAGGTTCTATCGGGCGTAGATCTCGACACACACACACACACACACACACACGCACACACGCACACACATCCATCCATCCCGCCAGGCCCAGGCAGCGACAACGAATGCAATCGACAACCGCATGGACACACGTGCTCCCATCCTCTCTTCCTCAGCCTCCCGAAGGAAAGGAGGAGAGGGGGAGAAATGACAGTGCGAAGAGCAGGAGGAGGGGAAGGGGAAGGGGGAGGAGAAGGACGAGGAGGAGGAGGAGCAGGAGGAGGAGGAGGAGGACAACGACAACGACGATGGACGACGGACGACGACGATGAGGGGTAGGTAGAGGAAGGATTTGGGGAGAAGTACAAGTAGAGGGCGGAAAAGGAGGAGGAGGGGCAGGCGGAGGCGAGGTGGGGTGAGGACGAGAGGGAGGAGGAGGAGGAGGAGGAGGAATAAGAAGAAGAAGAGGAGGAGGAGTAGGAGGAAAAGGAGGAGGAGAGGGAGGAGACGAGAGGGAGGAGGAGGCGGAGGAGGAGGGGGAGAAACATCTTATATGCGCAGTGCCGGTTCGAGAGAAGGGCAGCTCATCTCAGACGGTCGGACCGAGGTATAAGATCGATGTCGGCTCGGGGAGGGTACGTACCCTAATGTTCCTCGTATTGTCGGATGTTTTTGTGCATCCTGGGGAGGGTACCCTCGAGTTATCTTAAAGTTCGGGGTGATTTGGCCGGCGGAAGGTCTCATGTTCTTCAAGGATGTTCTTCAGTCTTCGGTCAGACCGTAGATCTCTCGGCCGCGCCCGCCCGCGAAGCCGCCCGTCCGAGTAAGGCTGGCGTGTGGAGGTCATCGACGACGCAGAGTGGCACTCCGGAAGTGAGGCGTGGCCGTGGGAGGGGAGGACAGGGGGACGAGCAGAAGGAGGACAGGGGGAAGGGGAGGAGGAGGAGGATGAGGAGGAGGAAGAGGAGCATCAGAAGGGAAAAAGAGAGGAGGAGGAGGAAGAGAAAGAGGGGTAAGGAGGAGGAGGAGGAGGAAGAGGAGGATGAGCAGTGCAAACCCAAGACTCATCAACGATGTTGAAATACACCCTCCCTGCAAGCCCGTAGACATTTTGGCTCTAGCTGGGCTCTGTCGCCTGACCCAGCTGACCGAGCCGGCCCCGTCGCCCCACATCGTGGACGGCGACAACGTGCACGAGTACGAGGAAAAGCGCGCCTTAGCATGGCGCGGCCCTTCCTCACACGCAAGGGCGAGCAGAAGAACGCGACGTCGGGGCAGAAGGCGTACAGGAACGTGGCGCTGAAGGACGGCCTAGGCGCTGGGGTTGACACCCTCCCCAAAACCGCGCTGGAGGCCAAGCGCCGCCAGCGTGGAGGGCGGCGCCGTATGCAGGCCCTGGACAAGACCCAGTGCGAGTCGGAGGATAGCAATGCCACTGATGAGATGAAGAAGTTGACCGCGATCACGAATGGCCCCGTGAAGCTCATGGATGTGACGGCCTCCACGGCGAAGGCCCAGGTGATCGTGGAGACCGAGAAGATGGAGGCCTATCCTGGCTTGTGGCTTCGGAGGGTTCCCCCAGTGTCGCATGTCGCGCACGCGGACATCTCGTTCCTGGCCCAGCACGGCCTGGCCCGCATCGTAACGGTCGCCAGGAATTACGAGGTCATGCAGCAGGCGGCCTTCCGCGTCCAGAGGGCTCAGACAGCCTTGGCGCAGGCGGAGGCCTGTCCCGACGCAGCCGTTGATGAAGCGGTCGACGATGTGTCGGGCATGGAGGAGGACGAGCGCAATGCGTTCATGGTGAAGCTCGGCCTCCCGCCCTAGAAGGCTGCCTTGTCGCGAGTACCGCGGAGGCTCGTGCCCTCCTGCGACACCTCCTGCGACACTCTTGCTTCGGCGCGGAGGCTCGTGCTCCTCCTGCGCCCCGCCTGGCGGGCGGAGGCTCGCGTTCCTCCGCCGCCGGGGCCTTTCCTGGCGGAGGCTCGCGGTCCCCCTGCGCCGCGCTGCTGTCGCAGAGGCTCGCGTTCCTCCTGCGCCCCTAGGGGCTGCAGTAAGTCCGCAGAAGGTCGCAAGGCCCTCGCCCAGCCTGCGAGCGCGGGGGAAAAGAAACACCCTCCAAGATCCTTCTTGATAGGCCCCTGCACAGGGGTTATTTCGATTGAGAGAATTGCCCCGTTGGGGGACAATCGGGCGAATACCCTGAAGCATGCCAAAACACAATTTTCTGGAACTTCAACGCCACGTGTTAACCTGACTGTTACGTCTGAGTCGTGCTAGAATACCATTCCTGGGACTTCAACACCGCGAGTAAACGTAACTGTTGCGCCGCCGCAATCCTGAATGGCTCCAAAACCCAATTCTTTGTGCGTCAGCCATGAGAACCAGTGAAGCTCTTGCAAATGTTTACAACTGATGCGCGCGGCGCTAGGGCGAGAGCCACATGTTTAAAAAGAACCGCCCTCAACCCGCGAAGTTCTTCCAGTGCGTTTGAAAGAAGTGCGAGAACCACATTTTGAAAACTGACCGCCCTCAACGCGTGAAACTCTTGCAAATGTCTAAAACGAGTGCGCGCGGCGTCAAGGCGATGGGCACATATTGAAAACGAGTCGCCCTCAATCCAGGAAGTTCTTACACAAATGTGTTTAACGAATGCGCGCGGAGCTAAAATGAGAGCCAGATGTTGAAAACCGCCCGCCTTCAATCAGTGAAAATCTTCCAACAATTCTGCACAACGAATGCGCGCGGCGTTCAGGCGAAAGTCACATTTGAAAGCGGCCCGCCCTCAACCCGTGAAGCCTTTGCAACTGAAAAAAAACACGCGGCCCTAAGGCGAGAGTCACATGTTGCAAACCACCCTCCATGTGTGAAACGGTTGTCAAAGTCCAAGCATCAAGGTCATTTATGGCGAGGAAGTCTCTGGCGAGACGCCCAGCCCGCCCTTTCGACCGGCCCTGGGGTGCGACAGGGAGGAGTTATCTATAAGGAAGGAGAATGGAGGAGGACAAGGAGGAGGAGGAGGAGGAGGAGGAGGAGGTGGAGAACGGGAGGGGGTGGAGAACGAGGTGGAGATGAGGAGGAGGAAATTGGGAGGAGGAAGTGAGGAGGCGGCGGCGGCGAAACCATATCGGGCCGAATGTCTCAAGTGCCTGGAGAGACCACATGAGAACACGCGGGGTTACACTATGTGCGACCAATCGTGCGGTTCACAAGCGAATGAACGACAGCCCCCACCAGAGGGGGGGAGCCCCGAGTTGACCTCGCTCGACCCCACTCACGAGCAACACTTCGGAAAACAGGCAAGACAGGCCCTGGAATCCCAGGGGAAAAGTAAGTTCTCGCCGCGAGAGCGACCAAGTCTTTAAAGCTCAGCTTGGAGGACGCGGGAGGATTCGGAGGACGAGGAGGGAGGCTCGAAGGACGAGGAGGGGGAGGAGGGACAGCGATAGCAGCAGCACAGCGGGCGGCCCCCTGGGACGCGGGCGTCACGGGGCCCGTACGTTCAGTCGACGCGGCTATCCTCGTCGAGCAAGCTCCCGATCCGCAGGGCGCACGCACCTACGAGGAAGTCCTGGCCCTCTGCGGTGCAGACGCCGACACTCCCAGTCGGCGACACCGCCCCCGTCGGCGCAACCCTCCCAGTCGGCGACACCCTCCCAGTCGGCGCCGTCGAAGCAAAACCGGTCCCCGACGACGGTCTCGCCCGCGCCGCTGCCAACAAATATTGGGCCACGTCTTCACTCACGATACCCTTCTCATCCTGAGAGTCTGACACGCTGTCCACGGGACCCTGAACTGCAGCACTACTCACGATACCCTTCTTATCCTGAGGAACGTGCATTCTAACGCCGTGCGGCGACTGAACCTGGGTCGACCTCGAGGAGCTGTCGCCCAGGATTTGCGATCGACCGCCCTGTCGGGGAGGACTGTCGTGCGTTCTAAGACCTCGCGGCGACTGAACCTGGGACAGACTCGAGGAGCGCCTGCCCAGGATTTGCGATCTAACGCCGAGCTGGGGAGCGCCGTGCGGCCTTTACGCCGCGCGGCGACTGAACCCGTGGCGCCCTCGAGGGGCAGTCGTTCCGGATTTGCGATCTAACGCCCTGTCGAGGAGGATTGCCGTGCGTTCTAACGCCAGGTGGCGACTGAACCTGGGTCGACTTCGAGGAGCAGTCGCCCAGGATTTGCACTCGAACGCCGGGCTCAGCTAAAGATCGAGCTCGTCCAGCTCGAGCTGCAGCACCCGTTCTGCGTGGCTGAGTGGAGCCATGCCTGGACGCACCTGGCCTCATCTGGGTCACGCACTCCTGAAAGCACCTCGCCATCGCTGGGTCGGGCAGGCTGAAGACCAGCTTGGCGAGCCCTTCCTTGAACGCACTCGAAACGCGAAAGCCCTTGATCAGCATCGTCAGGTCCGAGATCGACTGCGCACCGTCCAGGCGAGCCTGATGGTCCTTCCAGTTCTTGGCGTTGGCCATGCCTACCTTGTCGCCCGCGTCGCTCACCTTCTTCGCAACTACCAAGAAGACCTGCACGCACGCTGGTCCCATCAGCACCTCTGGGAGCGGCTTGCTGAGGTCGTCCTGATTATCCTGCCTGATCCTCGCCGCCTCCGACGCGTAGCCACTGCCTCCTGGGAGGCCAGCTTGGATCAGCCCGTTCTCCTCGGGCATCGTCATGGTCACGAACTCGGCCGCCATCACCGTCCTCAGCGTGAAGCAGTTGCCCAACACTGCGCGCATCAGGATCGGGAATACTTTGGCCACTGTCTGCGAGTCCATCGGCGGAAGCCTGTCGATCGTGTCTGCTGGGAGGCCGTAGGACTTGCGTATCTCCGTGGCCTGGTCCCTCCGTGCCACGGGCGCAGCGCGCACTTGCGGCTGAGCTGCACACGAATGCGCTGCCCGCGCGGCGGGGCCGCGCTGGGGCGGCTGGCTGCTGCGACCCCCGCCTCCGCGAGCACCTCTGAGACGCTGGCGGGAAGCGGCTGCCGAGCCAGAGCGGTGCCTGCGCGAGCCCCCTGACTTGGAACGTCCGTTCGCCGTCGCCATGACCTCTGGGCTCAAGCGGTACATGAGCAGCCAGGGAAGCGAGAGGTCGTCGAGGGGCGCGTGAGCGAAGGTGGCGATACAGCTCAGCTCGATTCTGGAAGGGCCCCGTACGGCCACAGCACATTTCCGTCTGGTAGCGCTCAGCCTTAGCGCCGAACACAGAAGCCAGAGTCAACTCAGACATGGGGCAGTACAGACTCGGAGGCTCCAGGACGGGGTAGGAGAAGGGCGCGACGTTCGGGGGGGCACCTACCTTCCAAGACATCCTGGACCACGTGCTCCTGCGCAATACGGCCGGTGCGGAAGGTCTGGTTGCAGAACATACACTCGTTCGTGATCGTGATGGCGTGGACCACTGACCTGCTGGAATGGCCCCCGTCCTTCGAGAAGCGCTGGCGGGCCCCTAGAGCCCGTCGGGTCCGAAAGCTCCTTTCACACTTCTCCCCCTCAAAATCGACCAAGTCACAGGTCCAGCACGCCTCTGGTGGTGGGGGCACCTCAGGATCTCCAGCAAGAGTCTCAGGGTCCACAGGTCCGTACAGGCCAGCAGGAGGAGGAATAGCAATTGTCTTCGCCGCCGCCCGCAGGATCCCAGGGTCGAGCGCAAAGAACTGCTCCCGAAGGTCTTCGTCCAAGAAGAGGGCCCTCACGCACAGTCTCTCTGAAGGTTCCTCCGAGGGCCCCGAGAACAGCCCAGACTCGAGCAGCTCCGCCTCGGACTTCTGCACGAGGGCCAGGGTGTCAGACGCGAAGCGTCTGGCATAAGGATTGGCACGAGGATGAATCCGACCCTGCTCGCACAACGTGGGATGAGACTCAACAGGCAGCTGTCCAAAGATCGCGCCTATCTCCTGTGGGTGAGAGTCGGGACGACGGATCCATCGTTGATACTGTCTCAATACGGCGACGTCGGTGAGGGCCTTATACCGAAGGACAGGCTTCCCAAGGGCATCGAGAACAGGCTGACCTCCTTCGTCCTGCTCCTCTATCTTCAGACAAGCGTCCCCTCCCAAGAGCTTCCTGGCGAATCCGACGAGTACCCGATCGAGTCGAAGCTCCAGCGAAACCGAGAGGACCAAGGTCGTTAGGCCCGACAGAAGGACCCCCTGGACGACGGCCCGAGAGAAGACGGTGCGCGTGAAACGCCATACTCTGTTCTTCGCCCAGAACTTGCCCTTGGAGTAGTAGCCCCGCCTACAAGCCAAGATACGCATCTGGAGTTCGCCCTGGACCCACCCATTCACGGCCGTCTGAATACCCAACGCAATATTATCAAATTGAACCTGACCAGGAAGAGCAACAGTACCCCCAAACACAGCAGCATTGGCCGACTTCGAACCCGGACCGACGAAAGAAGGCGAGACGCTATTGTTTCTTGGGCTGTGAGGGTAGCCGTCCTCCGACAGCGAGTCACGTAAGTGTATGTGTGCCTGCTCCAGCGTGTACCTCGCGTTCAGCGCCGCGCTCACGATGTGCGTCTTGTTCGTGTCGCCCGCGTAGATCCTGCACGACAGGTCGACGGGGCGCTGGAGTATCGGGGCCCACGCCGTACACATCGCCTCTCTCGGCCACAGCGTCAGGTCGGGGTCAGCTGGCGGCGTCGGCGGCACCAGCTCCTGCTCCACCCAGTCCGTGTACGCCTGAGGGCGCTGAGGAGCCTGACCGTGCCACGTCTGCGACCTCAACCTATCCAACCAGTTCTGAACAGGCTGCCGAAAGGTCCTCGCAAAGAACACCGCAGCGGGGCTGTCGCCCATGAACGCGCCGCAGAGGTTGTGCATCGTCATCTCCCCGTCCGCGCCCTTGATCATGAAGTGTCGCTGGTGGAAGTAGACCTGCGAATCTTCCCTGATCGAGGTAGCCACCGTCCGTCTCAGAGCCGAGAAGGTCGTAAGCCGAACGCGTTCGCCATGTCTTCCTTCGAAGTAACCGGCGAGATGCCAAGCCGACGGAGACGCCACAACAATGCCTCCTGACAACTAAGAGCACCCTCACGATCCCGATCCCGATGATATCCGTGCTCTCGATCTGGAACTTCATCAGCAGGTCCACAGAGCAACTGAGCCTTGTACCAGAGCACCCCCATCCGACACAGTCCGTGGATATAGCTCCGAGCCGAAAACCCCTCCTTCCCATTCCGTTTATCCAAGCCCGTCGCTCGTGAGTGATGCCACACAACTTGAGTATGCTGCACCCGTCGTATATGATGAAATATGTTCTGAAGCGCCGTAATGCTAGCTTTGTTCGAGATCTCCATGACCACCTCAGCGCCAAGCATACGACGATCACCGGTCAACCGATGTCGGGGACCAAACTGTGTCCGTGGAGGTGCCGTCTCGCGTTCAGCGTCGGCCTCACCATCGTCATCATCTCGCTTCCGTCGCCGGCGGTGAGATCCATCACAGCGCTTCGTCGGATCCAGAACGATCATGATAAGCTCCGCGGGGATCGAGTGCATGGGCGCCGCTTTCCTACGAGGGGCCTTCTCGACTAATGCCTGGACTGCTGCAAGATCGTCGCGGCCAAGCTCCACACGAAGAAAGTTGTCGGCGCCGAAGGACGGCGGCCTCGGGAGGGCCTCGAGCACCTGCGCCTGATGCTGGCCGAAGTCCACCGAGACAGCAGAGAAGCCCCCCTCGTGCCCAGGACGCTTGCAGTGCTGTTCGATTTCCTCCCTCCTCGGTGCGTAGGCCTCAGCTACGTTGAACTGCCGCTTGCGTGGGCCGCTGCACTTGCCAGCCAAGACGTGGACAAGTCTCCATGCCTCAGCATGACGTCGCCCCTTCCAAGCATCATCAAGTTCACCGACCAACTGCTCCGTAGCCTCATCCTGATGGGCACGTCGAAGTTGTCGCAAGCGGCGACTGCACCGACTGAGAAGCATACTCGTTTCCAGATCGCCAGTCCCGTCTTGACGAGCCTGCCGTCTCTCTCGAAGCAGTTGGCTGCGCATCCGCTGAACTCCATCGCCTTCGGGTCCTTCGCAACCTTTCGCTCGAAGTGTCGCTCTGCCGTCGAGTAGACAGCGGTAACCCATCGAGCCCACGCAGCATCAGGAGCCCGCTCACGGATAAGGAGCGAATGAAAACCTGGAGCTGCTTCGAACTGCGCCTCCAGGTCAGCCATAAACTCGGGGACGCCCACTCCTTTCTTCAACGCACTCGCTAATCGGTCGACGTCCCAGCGCGTCGGTGGAGGAGACGAGGCGCTAAGGTCGAAGCAGCAGTCCAGCTTCAGCGAAAGGGGGATGTGATCCTGCAGCCCTGCCCGTCCCCCCAGCTTCAATCTAAGATTAGACCGTCTCATAGGCACACGTGCGCGAATCGACTCAAGTTGCCAGGAGAATACTGCAATGTGATCAATGCTGCTGGACGGGTGCGATCCCATGAAAGTGTCGCCGACAGGGTAGAACGACGTGGCCACGACCACACCGTGCCGCTCCAGCAGCTCAATCATTTGGTTCGACGCGCAGTGATGCTCGCTGCGCGCGAAGGAGCCAAGCGAGGGAGACCGCACCCAGTCAACGATGCCACCGCGACGAGGGCGCCAGCCGAACGAGTCGTTCAGGTCGAACCCCATCATGAGCGCCGAACGCCGCCTGGACCAGGTCGGAACCTTCTCCAGCCACTGCACCATCAGGTCCACCGTCGCCTGGTAGCGAGCCTGTGTGGTGCCAATCTGGACAACCGACTCTCGGCCTTCACGTCGCGCAGTAGGTCGGGAGGGAAGTACAGCACGGGCAGCAGCACATCGAACCTCCCCGAGCGGAGCCTGAACACCGCCACTCTGCCCTGCAGCGCAACAGGCACCGCGGGCGTGTCCACTACGTCGCGCCGCTTGAAGACCCGCTTCCTCAACATCAGCGCAATTCCACACGATCTGTTAACATGCCGACCTGCCTGAAGCCCACATCTGACCACGAAATGGTACTTCAAGTCCGTATATATTGCTGTGCGATCCTGTGTCGCCTTCTCGCCAGTGCTGGTGATAGCGATAATGTCTGTCCACTTGAATTCGTCCGAGATGTCATGCATGCGTTCGACGTCTGCACTTTGGCAATCCCAATGCACGTATGTGAACATCCCCAGCACGCGCAGGAGAGCAAGAAAAACAAACATCAGGACATAAAGTAAAGTGTGCGCGCGCGGGGGAGAAGCCTGGTGGGGGCGGCCGAAGCGGAAGTTACTTTCGGCGAACGTGATGCCCGCCAGCCCCTGGAGCGGCAACTCCTGAGCAGGGGGGGCTGGAAATGATGAGGAGGAGGAGGAGGAGGAGGAGGAGGAGGACGACGAGGAGGAGGAGGAGGAGGAGGAGGAGGAGGCGGAGGAGAGGGAGCAGGCGCGATACGGCCGCAGGCAGTGGACAGCTGGATTCACGCCTAGAGCCCAGCGGAAGAGGCAGCACGCGCAGGATTTTGCCAAAGAGCCGTTCGCGAAGGGAAGACATTCGGGGGAGGTCTCTCGGGCAAGGTGAGTCACCCAGCCATCTGGGTAAGAAGCGTCCCCGATGTTGCCCTCGCGCTCCCTCGCACCAGGAGAAGGAGGAGGAGGAGGAGGAGGAGGAGGAGGAGGAGGAGGAGGAGGAGGAGGAGGAGGAGGAGGAGGAGGAGAGGAGGGAGGAGGAGGAGGAGGAGGAGGAGGAGGAGGGGGAGGAGGATGGAGGAGGGGGAGGGGGAAGGAGAGAGGAGGAGGAGGAGAAGGAAGAGGAGGAGGAGGAGGAGCAGGAGGAGGAGCAGAAGGAGTAGGAAGCCGCGCGGGGCATCCGCGAAGTAACGTCCCCTATCCACAGGGTCGCAGCCCAGGGGCCCGGGCCTTGCGAGGCCGCGAGCGCTTCGCCAGCCCACCAGAGCTATCTCTCCGAGCATGCGTTTGCCACCTCGCACAGGAAGAAGCCGCCGGCCGACAGGAAAGCCAGCCCGCGTGGCAGTCGAAGGCGCAGGCGAGGAGGAGATTAGGCGGGCACCCACGGCCAACGATGGTCCTGGAGGCCAGCACACCCCACCAAAGACGGCCAAGAGCTTCCCCTCGTCCGGTCTGTCAAGGGAGGAACCGACTATTGACGTCTACTAAACGGCCCTGGGCGTTTACCTAAGAGCCCCTCCCTGTTCGACTCCTTCCTGGGGTGCGTTTACTGAACGACGTCGCTTGTCTGGGTGATTATTATGGGGGTGGGATTTTCTCCCCTCTGTTCTGCCCTGTGCCCATTGCCCGCCCTAAACACCCACCATAAAGTGCATCTCAAAACCCCCGCCGTACGCCGCATCGCTCCGCTACGCCTCCGGTCCCATCGGCGACGGTGCTCGCCCAAATGCTGCATCGTAGGCAGCTTGGCCTGGAGAGCCCCCAAGACGGCTGAAGAGGCCCCAAGACGGCCCAAGACGACCCCAAGAGAGCCAGCGCGGCCCCGATCGACCTTCAAGACGGCCTCCAAGGGGCCAGACGGCGCAAGAGCGCCCCAAGACGGCCCAAGAGGCCCCAAGAGGCCCCAAAGAAGCCCCCGAGATGCCCCCAGGGGCCCCCAAGAAGCCACCGAGGGGCCCCCAAGAAGCCCCAAACGGCCCCAAGAAACCCTTGTCTCTCGTGCGAGCGGGTGGGAACACACCACCATGGGAACGCCCCTAGCTCATCCCGCTGGTGGCCCCTGGTGGTGGTGGTGTCGCTCTTCCCTGTTCCGAAGGAGGAGAACTCGACCCGATTTCCCGATCCGAGGCCGACCGATCCGGGGCACCCGGAAGCCCCTCTCTTTTGGGCCTTCCCGGATCTCACGAGCGGCGAACATATCCATGTCGTGGTCTGGATTCTGGGGCGCGCTCCCGCGGATACGCGGTCGCATGAATGCGTTCCGCTCGGAGCATCCGAGGGAGGGGGTACGTAGAGCCGATGATCCATACGACGAGTGCTAGCCCAAGCGTGTGCTTACCCCGCTCGGTTCCACCGATAGCGCACAGCCTACGTCGGCCCTCGTTGCGCCACCTGCGTTGTATTGAAGGGCCTCGGTGGGCAAACGCACGCTGGCGCTAACACACGTTCTGAAGGTCATCAATAGAGGTGCACATTGTTCATTTCTTATTATTCGAGGGTTCTTTGATTTTTGGGGGGCCCAAGATCCTTTCATCTCTAATTCTTCTCTATCCCGGGCCTCTTCCTGGCCACTAGGGGGCCAGGAACCATTAAAAACGAGCACAATTAGAAATGAGCACGATTAGAAATGAACGACGTGAACACTCACCACGCATAGCAAGGATGAGGATATTTGCGCAAGGTTACCCTTGCATCCTTCCCCTTGGCCCATCCCTGGCCGCCTGCGCTGGCCGCGCCGCGCTCTTGCAGCAGTGTCGACATGGCCTTCAGGGCCCTTGCACCCTTCTCGCGCGTCCAGAAAATGCAGCATCGCAAAACATCACGACCACAGCCCCGGACCACATCCTTCTGCGTCATGTTTCGAGGTGGATATCGATCTGTGAGGGCCCCAGGGCCCGAGCCTGAGCGACAACGCCCGTTGTCCAAAAGAAATCGCCACGCTGGGATCTCAGGGTTACACGGGTGAGTTGCAGAGGGAGGCGCCCCTCCCCCCCCCGTGACTTCTGCCTTGCGCCCCTCGCCCGATCGGCTTCGCGAAAGAGCGACCCTTGAGCTAAAGGCTAAGCGTGACCTTTGGTGTGCGCGCGGCTTCACGGCGGGCGCGGGCATCCGGGCGCGCAAGCCGCTGCTAAATCGCTTCGCGTTCAGCGATCGGGGGATCCCATTGGACCCGCACCAGAGGCTACTCCAGCGAAAGGTCGCTCCTACGTCTGGTCGATCCTGGCCCCCAGACCCCCCGACGTCGTGATTTGTTCGCCACGTCGGCGCCCAGAGGTCTGGACCCCTTCCCCGGGACCGGTTCCTCATCCCGAGCCGCTTTTTGACGGCCCCAGGGCCCAGTAAGGGCCCCTGGAGGCCGAAAATAGCGAAAAATGTGCCGTCGTGATTTTTCGCAAGGGGAGAGCAATACATGTACAGGGGAGGGCGATGGGGGCGAATAGCCCAGGGGAGAGCAATACATGTATCTAAAGGCGCCGACGGTTCATGCCTTCGGCGAGGCTCCCGGGCGAATACGTGTAATGCTCGCCCATCACCTATTCGCCTTTATCGTCGCCTCCGACGTTCTTACGTCCAGTCGATCCTGAATGGTGCTTTGGCACTTCAAGATGTTCACACGCTTGTCCCCCAGCGGGGCAATTCCCTCAGTGGAAATGGCCCCTTGCAAGGGCCTATGAAGAGGGATCTTGGAGGGAGGGTGTGTTTCAATATCGTTGATGAGTCTTGGGTGTGCGCTGGTCCCTCCTCCTCCTCCGCCTCCTCCTCCTCCTCCATCCTCCTCCTCCTCCTCCATCCTCCTCCCCCTCCTCCTCCCCCTCCTCCTCCTCCTCCCCCTCCTCCTCCTCCTCCCCCTCCTCCTCCTCCTCTCCTCCTCCTCATCCTCCTCCTCCTCCTGCTCCTCCTCTCCTCCTCCTCCTTCTCCTCCTCCTCCTCCTCCTCCTCCTCCTCGTCCTCCTCCTCCTCCATCCTCCCCCTCCTCCTCCCCCCTTTTCCTCCTTTTCTTCCTCCTCCTTCCATCTCCTCCTCCTCCTCCTCCTCCTCCTCGTCCTCCCTCCTCCTCCTCCTCCTCCTCCTCCTCCTCCTCCTCCTCCTCCTCTCCTCCTCCTCCGGCGCGCGCGAGTCTGCCGCGCGCCCCGGTGCACGTTGATCGGGAGCCGGCAGAACCCTCCGCCGCCCCCCCAAGGAATGAGGACGGTTTCCCCGGGGGTGACCCGCAGTCTCAGACAGCGGCCACTCCCAGGGGGGAGGGGTCTGCCAGCCAGGGCCTCTGGAGAGCATAACCAGGACCGCCACGGCGACCAGGAGATGGTGCCGGCGCTGGCGTCGTCCCCCGCCTTCTCCGGCCCGCGTCGGGCCTGGCAGCGCCCGCGCCCCGCGGTCCCGGGCGTCGAGCAGCGCCGCGCTGTCCAGCCCCGCCGCTGCGTCGCCGCTCCGGCCGCCGCGCCAACCTGCAGCCGGCCCGCCAGCTCCTCCAGCTTGCAGCGGCGCCGCTGGCTAGCGCCGCCTCCCGCAGCAGCCGCGCCAGGCCTGCAGTCCGGTCGCCTGGCCCTGGCATAGACGTTCGAGAGAACAGCGGGTTTACTCGCTATGCGTAGCCTCCCTCTCCTGCATGTGTTTTTCCTTCGTCGCCCTTGGCTTAAGGCCGCTCTAGGGGCGGCCCCAGCATCCTTTTTGGAGGTGGGCGGGCGGGGCCATAGCTCGCTGGCCCAGCCAGAACCGCAACCGAGCAGTCCGAGGAATGCTGGGTAGTGGCTGGGCCAGGTCCCCCCTCCAGTGCGGGCGGGGCTTCCGGAGGGAAGCCCCGCGGCCCGCGGCGGACGCTTCCAGGCGCCCGCGGCCTGAAGGGCAGTGGCAGCAGGGAGGGATGAGGCCTGTTCACGGCCTGGAGTGCACCCTGGCTCTGGTCATGGGTGCACTGGCGACATGGCTCGACGTCTCGTTCGGAGCCAACTGGTACGCCACGGTCCATGCGTCCGCCACTATGACAGGACCTGAGGAGGGAGGTCATGAGCGCGCAGGGCCAGGCGATGAAGAAGAGGAGGAACAGCCAGACCAGCCCGACAACCAGGGCGAGGCCCGCTGCTCCGACGCGGGCGGGGATGAGCTGTCAGCGGTCGCGGCGCCCGAGGGGCCACCTCCACCTGTGGCGTTCCCCGCGCCCGCCGAGCCCTGGCCACGGACCCGCCGCCAGCCATGGCCGGTCTGGGCGGGCGCTCCGCCCGTAGGGGTCAGCGCTCCAGCGAGCACGACTACTACGGCTACTACTACGACCCCGCTGTCCCGCAGGCGGAGGCGAAGCCGCGCGAGGAGGCCAGCCCAGAGGCGGCGCCCGCGCCCCCGCCGCCCGTCTCCGACGCCAGCGCCACGGAGACGAGTGGAGCATTCCTGGCCAGAGGCGCGGGGGTGGGGAGAGGGGCCACAGAGGGAGCCCCAGCGGGGGCAACTCGACCAGGGAAGAGAAGGCTACCGGGGCCGCGCCAGGCCCTCCCCCCGGCACTGCCGCATCAGCGTCGCCCATCGGATTGGCTCGGGTCAGCGCGTGGGTCGAGGCGGTGTTGAAGTGGCTCGGCGAGAGGCTAGGCCACGCCCTGGGCGCACTGCTGCATCAGCTGATCACCTCACTCATAGGCTTGGTCGATGCGATGGGCCAGTACCTCTTCGGCGCATTCTGGGCTAGACTACAGTGGGCAGCCATGGGCCTCGTGGCCATGGTGATGGCTACGGTGCTCGGGTCGGCGCTGGGTTCCATGGCCCGGTTCATTCGCACGGCGCGGGCGTACATCTCGGCCCTCGTCGGGGCGCTGAAGGGGTTCGCAGGTGGCAGCAAGATGGGGCGCGACGCCACGTTAGCTCTGGACGGCGACCCCACGGCCGCGCTCGCACGGCACGGGCCCAGCGAGGCGAAGGCAGTGGACGAAGACTACATCAAGAGTGAGGTTCGGACGCGTGGAGGAGGATCCGAGAAGATGATGCCCAATGACCTCATCGTCAAGTCTGGCGGCTCCGTCGCGCGGCTCGAACAGGGGCCCCATCAGGGGCGGCCGCATCACTCGTCACGGGTACGTCAATAAGTTCAGGGACGCGACGGGCAGCTCTCACCGCCACTTGAAGACCGACCTGGAGGCGACCAGGGATGACGAGGGTGTCGGCCAGGTCCACCTGTGCGCGGCCTCACCGCGCACACTCCCCGAGGGCGACCGGCCGAGGGTGCACGTCAGCTCGTCGCGCGTGGTGAACCACAGCTCGCGAGTCAACGCGTCAGACCTGGCCATGCTCACCCCAGCGGGGCGGGCGAGGGCAGGGGGTCGAATGCGCTGCGCCTGGGGGCGCCGAGGGGCGGGACGAGCGCGCTGCAAGGCGTTCGGCAGTAACGCGAGGAGACGCTGGAGGCATCCGAAGCCCGGGCAGAAGCCAGGCAAGATTGAGGAGATGGACCCCAACTCGGAGCCCAGCGCCGACGTCTGCCAGGCCGACCAGATCGCGCACACGACCACAGGGGGGGCACGCAGGTCCTGAGCGCCAAGTGCAGTCGGGACACCGCGCGGCAGGACCCTGTCTACATGCTGGTCGAGGATGCGGCGATCTCGGATGTGCGCGAGGCGCCTGAGGAGGGCGGCGCCCGCACGTTCGGGGCTTGCCCGAACCACGCGGGCATCTACGAGAGTCAGGCTGCCCCCAGGAGATGCGCGCGTTCTCACTGCCACCGCGAGAAGATTGTCGAGAAGGACGGCTTCTCCCTCTGCGCGGTCCACGCTGCAGACCGAACGGCGGGATGACGCAGCCGCTCTTGCACGCCGCAGCCGGAGGAGGGTCGTCAGGCCAGCGCCCGCCGCGTCGACAGGAGGGAGGCCAAGAGGCCCGATGGCCAGCCCTCCGGCACTGCGGCCAGGCAGGGCAGCCCGGTCAAGGCGGAGGCAGGCCCAGCCTGGCTGGTCCATGTGCGAGACCCTCTGGCGGACGCTGAGGCCGACTGGGACGCATACTACAGCTTCCCCGCGCGCTTCGTCGGCCCCTCCAAGGACAGCGCGGACGCCGACCCGAGGACGTGCGTGGAGGCCGCGGGCTTGGGGCTGACCTTCTCCATCCCGGATGGAGCTTTTGCAGCGCCCAGAGTTCGCGAGCGCCCAGCCTCCCGCCATCTGCTGGAAGTCGGGGGTGGCGATCAGGCCGTCCGACCACGGGGGTGGCGCCAACTACCGGGGGGACAGCATCGCCCTCAGCAAGAAGCGCAGCCAGCACTAGGAGGGACACGCGGACTTGGACGCGAAGCTCAGGGAAGCGCAGGCGCAGGACGAGGAGCAGAGGACACACGACCCGCGCGCGGCGCTCATCTCGAGCTACCTCGGCAAGCGGGCAGAAGGCCAGATGGACGCTGGCGCGCGGCGCGCTATCTCGCAGCAGAACGGCGCGGGCAGACACGAGCTGCTGGCGGAGCTCATCGAGGCGGCGGACGCGACGCATGACGGCGTCATCGGCGAAATCGGCCTCAGCCTCGCGCGCGGATGTCTGGCGACATGGAGCAAGGAGCTCGAGGGAGGAGATGGCGGCCAAGCAGCTGGCCGCGCTGACAGCTCGCTTCCCCCACCTTCGACGTGGAGCCCCGACGACCGCCACAATGCGCAGGTCCCGGGCCCCTCGCCTACGCTCCAGAGGCCCTGGGAGCGCCCCGCAGGCGCTCCCGCGCACTGGGCCGGGACCCGGGCTCACTCCCGGGCCCGCCCCCGCCGGGGCCCAGGCTGGGCGCGCCGCCGGGGCTGGGCTTCGTCGGCTTCGGGGAGCGGCCACCAACGCTGCAGACACCCGCGGCATTCGACCCGAGCGCGTTCTACGGATCGGGCGGGGCCAGCTCAGCCCCCCCCCTTGGGCCGAGAGGCAGCCCAAACAGCCGTCGCTCGTGGAGCGGGTCACGCGGCCGCGCGAATGGCATGCAGGAGCCTTTTCGATGCCCCAGGAGGAGCGGATCTTGAGGGCCCCGCAACCCGAGTCGGAGCTCGGCATAGGGCTGCAAAACCTGGTCAGGGAGCTGGGCTGGGCCAACAAGAACTCCGAGGAGTCAGGCGGCGCGGCCAAGGGCACCATCGCCATCATCGGCCGCACGGAGGAGCAGCTGGTGCACATGGCGCGGGAGTGCGATGTCTACACGGTCACACTATGCCCAGGCCTGCTAGGCAAGGATGCGTTCCACGCGCTGCGGTCGGTCGGGCAGAACTCCAGGCCGCTCTTCCGCTCGATCAAGTTCCCGACGAACATCACCAACATGATCGCCTACGGCTTAGCGGCGTTCCAGCACGGGGGACGCGACCACGCGAACATGCCGGACTACTGCCTGGGATGCGCCAACTCCCCCTAGACATCGGAAGCAGACACGGACAACTACATACCGCCGAAGGATTACAAGTTGGAGACCAGGCCGAGGCATGCGTCTACACCCCAGCACTGGTTCCAGGACGCTACGCGGGAGGCCTGGGCGCGGTCGTGCTTCTACGGGCAGGGGCACTACGAGCAGCAGGTCAAGGCCGCGGAACAGCTGCTCAGCATGAATGATGAGGCTGACTACGCTTGGCCGCCTAACGTCATCTTCGGCATCTGGGCCGAGCTGAGGGGCAGGTGGTGCGAAGAGCTACGCATGAAGCGGGCTAGGATGCTGGAACTCATGGGCGATCAGAACCCGACGTGGGACCGCATCCGATTCGCGTGTACTGCCCCGGCCAGCGCGGACGACCCTGGGCCGTGGTTGACGATGCCACGTACGCATTACTTTCTGGACGAGCCCGACCAATACTTCATGACAGACGTAAAGGTCTGGCCTCACAACAAGCTTCAGAGGTCGCAGTGGCAGACCGCTTTCCGCTCCAACGCTGCGCAGCCCGCGCTGCCGGCGCACCTGACGGGGCGCCCCAGAGCGGGCGCGGGGCAGCCGGCTCAGACAGGGAGCCCCAAGGCGGGCGCGGGCGGAGCTGCAGGGGGAGGAGGTGGCAGCCCAGGGGGCCAGGGCGCAGGAGGGGCAGCAGGGGGCCATGGAGGAAAAGGTCTACTTGGGCAAGCCCTGACGCGCAAGGAATACGGTCGCAGCCTCGACCACCGCCCCAAGTCGCCCACGAGTGGGCGCATCATCTGCTGGGACAACTCCAGCTGGAAGGGCTGCCACAATGCCGCGTGCCCTCACTCGCACAAGCCCATCGGGAAGGTCGGCTTGCTGGACCGCCCCGCGCAGATGCAGCTCATCAAGCGCAGCGGCCCAAAGGGGGGGGCCGAAGATCAGTTCGCATGAGGAGGCGGACAAGAGGCTGGCAGCGCTGCGCCAGGAGCACGACACCGAGGAGGCTCCCAAACGAGCGGGCGAGGCGGCGGCGGGCGCTCCAGCCCCAGCGGCAGCAGCCGCCGCCGCCAAGGCCACAGCAGCGGCGAAGAAGAAGTGTGGCGAATGCGACGCCCACGGTCAGAAGGAGGACCAAGCAGCCGGCGAGGTCGAGGAGGCACGGCAGGAAGGAGCCGCTCCCCCATTCGGCTGAGGCGAGGCACCGGAGGAGCGTAAGGACTTCAACCCTCCGGAGTTGGAGGAGCATCTTCGCCTCACCATGCAGGGCCCAGACGCTAAGTGGCTGGCCAACCACCATCAAGCCAAGCAGCAGCGGGCCTCGCCCCCCGACCCCACGCCAGAGCTGACACGCAGGAAGGAGGTCATGCACGATATCGATACTGGCCCAGCCCTCGAGCATGTGGCGACAGCGACGGGCCTGCTCGGTTGCTACCTCCGTAAACGCATGCGGGGGGCAGAAGAGGCGGGCGAGACCTACGACGTGGGGGCCCTTGCTGCGCACGCGGTGGAGTTCGGCTGCCCAGAGTTGACAGAGTCGGCGGAAGCCTTCCTGAAACTGCACTACCAGCAGACCAAGGCGGGCGAAGTCGCACCGGGCCAGGCCACAGTGAGCCCCATCGTTTGGGGAGAGGACGACGAGCCAGGCACGGGCACGTTGACTTTGGCAGGGGCTACTTGGACCATGCTGGACTACCGCGACAAACTAGCGCTCGACCCAGAGACGGTCGAGGCGCTCGACGGCTTACCCCACTCAACGACCGAGCCGCCGGACATCGAGCTTCGGGAGAGCGCCCTCACCAACGTTGCGGCGGCGCACATGATCGGCAATGTCGCCATGCCGGAGGGCGGGCGGCCGTCGGCGATCGCCGTCCAGGAGGACCGAGCCCGAGCCCCGGGTGCCCTTCCCAGGAGGAGGCCCAGATAATGGCTACGCCTGGTGCGAGTACTGCGGCACACAGGGCGAGGGGCGAGACAAGTGATGCGGGATGCGCAGCCGCACCTTCCCCATCTCAGCTGCCAGGGGCCGGGCTGCAGCCGCGGCGAGAGAGGCAGCCTCATCAGGGGCAGCATATTCGCAAGGGCCGGGCCCAGCGCTGCCCCCGCCTGCCAAGGCGGTGCCCAGCAGCCACGTGGGCGGTGACCCCGACCCAGCGGAGGTGATCATGCCCGCAGGTCTGCCCGAGGCGCCCCCCTTCGCCCTGACCAGGCTCTTCGGTGCTACCGCGAGCATTGACGAAGGACGGCGAGGCTTCGCGAACGTGACCTGCTTCGACATAGGGGTCGGACGGCGAGGATCGGGACTTCGTCGACCCCCAACAACCTGGGCAGCCCCGCTACGAGGAGGACGAGCATAAGACCCCGGCACAGCGCAGGAGGGTCATCCTCGAGGAGGCGGGCCGCTGCCACCAAGAGGGATGCAGACAGCTTCTGCCAGACCTGGGCTTCCAGGTCTTCTACTGCTGCCGGACACGCTGGTACACGCATGGGCGGAATCACGGCCTGGCGCGCGATTCACGGGAGGGCGCGCGCACCACCGAGCCCGCCCGCGCGCGGAGCGAAGAGGATCACGGTGCCCGGGCAGGCCCAGCGGAGCCCCGCTCCGAGGGAGGAGAGCCTGGGAGACGGGCAGGAGCTGTCGAGGACGACGAGAGCTGGGGCAGGTGGACGGCGGAAGCCAAGTCAGCCCCCACGCCCCGAGCGGCCCAGGCGCCTGGGCCTGCAGCGGCGGCGCCCACAGCCGAGGCAGCCTCGTCGGGCGCGAGCACGGTAAAGGAGGGCCCACGCCACGCCTCCGCCCGGGCTGCCACTACGCCGCGCACAGCGATCCGAAGCAGCTCTGGAAGCCCGGCTACTGCTGCGACAAGCGCAGAGGCAGGCACCTGGATGGGGACTGGGCGGGTGAAAGGATCAACCATTGCAAGTACTGTGAGAAGATCCCCCATGGCCAGGACATGGGCGACCAGCCCCCCGGGGAGTGCGGAGGCAGACGGGACAAGAAGAAGAAGGAGAAGCAGGGCGGCGCAGCGCCGCCGCGGGCGCCCATGCCCGGCCCTCCGTCTGGCAGCATCGGCCGGAGCGGAGCCGCCTTCCAGCAGGGCGGGGCGGACCACGGGGACTCGTCGGGCAGCGGGAGGCCTTCGACCGAGTGCCCGCCGCCGTCCCCCACCGAGAGGAGAAGGAGGAAGCACGCCGAAGCGGACCTGGCGAAAGCGGAGGCAGGGGCAACCAGGAGGGCAGCCACAAGAACAAAGGGCGCGCGGTGTCGGAGGGGCCGCATGTTCGCCCGCGGGCGAGGATGCTGCCACAGGAGGTCAAGGAGGAGCCGCAGTCGGAGGACGAAGGCATCAAGCGCCTGGGCCGAGCCGAGCTGGGCCGCAAGCACAGGGACCTGGCGGGGCGGGTCGCTAGCCGGGGCGGAGACGGCGCAGCAGCAGCAGCGGGGCCGCGCGGGCCCAGGCGCGGAACCAGCGCGCGCGAGGAGGAGCCGCAGAGGTCGAAGTCCTTGGAGAGGGGCAGACGCAGCGCAGAGGCTAGGGAGGAGGCCAGCTCTGCCCCGACACAGCCCACGGGGGGGCGGGGGGCCACCCCTGCGGAGAGGGAACCTCTCCCCATGCCGGGGCCCAGGAGGGCCGTCGAGCTCCGCAGCCAGTCGCGAGGAGGGTCCGCCATATTCGAGGACGGAGAAGGTGGCAGAGGACCGACGCCAGGCTCGACGGACCCCGGGCCATGGGACGGCGCCCAGGCAGCGAGGCCCCGGGCAGACAAGGAAGCCCGCATGGCGGCGCTGAGGGCGCGGGCCATCAAGATCAAGCGCAACGAAGATGAGGAGGCCGAGGAAGCCCGCAGGAAGGAAGCACGGCGCAGGATGGCGGAGCACCTCGAGGAGCTGCACCGGCCTGGCGGCCGTCGCCCTCGAGAGAGGCGCCAGAGCGTGCCTGACTTGGAAGGCATCGACCCTGAGGCGGTGGCCCGGCCCCTCCGGGACACCCGAGGCACAGGCGGCGCCGGCCTGAGCCCGGAGGGATTCAGGCTTCACCTAGAGCCATTCGCACGAGGAGCCGAGCGAAGCCAGGGTTCCGACGGCAGCGGGAGACGCGTCAGGCGCGAGGAGGACAGCCGCAGGAGCGGATGCCTAGAGCAGGATGAGGCCCGGAGGCAGCTGGACGCGATGGGCTGGACGTGGGGGTACCCCGACTAGAGGGGCGGGCAGCTCGACTGACTGGGCTCTGGCGGCGCGGTGCTCGGGAGAGGCCGAGGACTGGAAGCCGGGCGCCAACACCCAGGGGAAGAGGAAGCGCAAGGGCAAGAGCGTGGACCCGGTCGAGAACAGGTCTCCCAACCTGTTGGGGCCCGAAGCGGTCTGGGAGAGGCCAGACGATCTGACGCTGACGGACCTCAAGACGCGCGAGGACTGGGAGACAGCCAAGTTGGAGCTCATCATGGACAAGCTAAGCTGGCCAGCTCCACCATCAAGTCCTATTGCCTAGACTGGAGGTGGTGGTCCCTGTTCTGCCGGGCGAGGGGCATCAGCCCACTCCGGAAGGTAACGCCCGCGAACCGAAGGGACGAGGAGGAGCCGATGCTGGAGTTCGTCGTGCACCTGTCGAGACGAAGACACAAGAAAGCGGGCACCATCAAGCAGTACCTGAGTGCCGTCCGGGCACAGCACCTTGCCCTCGGCCTGGGTGATCTCACGGCGGGCGCGGGCAGGCTCTGCATGGCGATCGACGGGCTGAGGAGGCGAGACGGCGACGCCAAGCGGAAGAAGCCAGTCACGCCCAGGATGATGAGGTGGATCCAGAGGAAGCTGCAGCCGGAAAGGTCACGCGAGGGCGCAGCCCTATGGGCTGTGGTAGCCAGAGGCTACTTCTTGTTGCTGAGGGCCAGCGTGCACGTGTCGGGCGACCAGAATGGTTACACCAGTGGCAAGGGCCTAAGGGGCGTGGACGTCACGCCGAAGGCAGCAGGCGAACCGACGAGGAGCTGGCGCGAGGCAAACGAAGTCGTCATCAAGATACGGGCCAGCAAGACGGACCAGTGCAATCGAGGAGAATGGCGCAACCACTTCAGGGTCGAAGCAGCACCAGGCACGGCGGACGATGAGCACATCTGCGCGGTGGAGGCGCCGACGATCCACGAGCGGTGGGTGCGCGAGAGGTTCTCCGGAGCGCGGTCGCACGAGCCGCTCTTCGCCTATGACGACATGCGGCTTGTCACGAGGGTCGACGTCCAACGAGTGGTGATGCAGTCAGCCGTGGCGGAGGGGGTCGACCCGAACGACCTAGGCCCCCACGGCCTGAGGATCGGGGGGGCGTCAGCGCTTTACGCAGCATTCAAGGACGCGGCGCTGGCGCGGCGCTGGGGGCGGTGGAACAGCGACGCCTTCTAAGGCTACCCGCGGGAGGCGAGGGACATGGCGCAGGGCGTAGCTGGCAGCATGGCGGCCGCGGACTTGACCATGGCATGAGAAGCGAACGAGGCGGCCGCGTTGGCCTGAGGCTCAAGCGCGGGGCAGCCGAGGCCGAGAGGTCCGAGGCTGAGGCGCAGGGGGGCCTCGACGGCTGGAAGTGCGGCAGCCAAAGAACGCGCGGAGGAGGCACCAAGGAGTGCTGGGCAGCGGGGGCCAGGACCCCCTCCAGTCCGGGCAGGAGCCCTCGAGGTGGGCCCTGTGACTCGAGACGCGCATGGCGTCGGGAGCACAGAGAGGGTTCAGCGGCGAGACACGCCGCAGAGCTCGCACCCTCCAGCGGGAGGGCGCCACAGGCCGCGTGGAAAGATACCTCCTCCTCCTCCTCCTCCTCCTCCTCCTCCTCCTCCTCCTCCTCCTCCTCCTCCTCCTCCTCCTCCTCCTCCTCCTCCTCCTCCTCCTCCTCCTCCTCCTCCTCCTCCTCCTCCTCCTCCTCCTCCTCCTCCTCATCGTCAGCATCAGCGCCCGAGGAGTGCGAGGACGCGCGAGGAGGAGGAGGAGGAGGAGGAGGAGGAGGAGGAGGAGGAGGCGGAGGAGGCGGAGGAGGCGGAGGCGGCCTGAGGGACGCGGGCCCAGCCGGGCCCAGCCGCGCCCGATCCGCCCGGGTTTCGGAGGCGGAGAGAGGACAGGAAACGTAGACGTTCGAGAGAACAGCGGGTTTCCTCGCTATGCGTAGCCTCTCTCTCCTGCATGTGCTCCTCCTCCGTCGCCCTTGGCTTAAGGCCGCTCTAAGAGCGGCCCCGGCATCCTTGTTCGAGGTCCCGCCCACCCACGCCATAATAAACCGGTGGGTGGGGCCTCCCGCCGAGTTTGGTCGGCCTGCGTTTGCCGCTTCGCGGTCGGCGCACGCTCAGCCCCCACCTCACCGTGAGGGGGTCACCTTTGCCCTCCCCCCCTGGCGCTAGAGCGCACCAGGCGGGTGGGGTCAGCGGCGAAACACGCCGCAGAGCTCGCACCCTCCAGCGGGAGTGCCCCACAGGCCGCGTGGAAAGATACCTCCTCCTCATCGTCAGCATCAGCGTCCGAGGAGTGCGAGGACGCGCGAGGAGGAGGAGGAGGAGGAGGAGGAGGAGGAGGAGGAGGTGGAAGGGGAGGAGGGGAGGAGGAGGAGGAGGAGGAGGAGGAGGAGGAGGAGGAGAAGGAGGAAGAGGAAGAGGAGGAGAAGGAGGAGGCGGCCTGGGGGACGCGGGCCCAGCCGGGCCCAGCCGCGCCCGATCCGCCCAGGTTTCGGAGGCGGAGAGAGGAGAGGAAACCCAGCGCCGGCCGCCTTGGGCCTCGCCCCGGCGGCGCCGCCAGGCGTCCGTGCGGCGTTCGCCGCCGGCCAGAGTGCCAGACCTGCTCGCGGCGCCCGCGGACCGGCCAGCGCGGCCCGCTCGGCGCTTCTGGCTCAGTCAGACCATCAGCAGCTCAGCCCCCTCTGGGGTTCACGCGCCTGGCGCCGGCGGCCCAGCCCTGCGCCTGCGTCGCCGCCAGCACCGCGTCGGCGGCGTGGCGCTGGAGGACGCACCCGAGCAACTGGTGGATTCGCCAGATGGCCGCTGAGCGCTCTGTGTCCTGCGCGGGCGCCAGCAGCCGCGCCAGGGCCAGCGCCTCCTCGCCCAGGCGGCCGTGGTCCTCGACCACGAAGGGCACTACGGCCACCCCGGGGTAGCGGGCCCGCTTGCGCCGCGCCGCGGCCGCCGCCGCCGCGCCGTCCCGCCGCGCGGAACCGAGCCCGAGCGCGTCTGGCGTGAGCGCGCTCACCACCCTCCTCCTCCTCCTGTTCCTCCTCCTCGTCCTCCTCCTCCTCCTCCTCCTCCTCCTCCTCCTCCTCCTCGCAGCTGCGTACCCGCCCGAGACGCAGAATCCGCTTTCGTTGCGCTCGACGATCGAGCACATCACGCCAGCATTTCATATCTATAACAATTTCAAGCATCACGCCGACCCGAGCTCACGCCCTGCGGCGATGACCTCAGCGAGCCGAGCTGCCAAAGCACTACTCTACTGGGGAGAGAGCTAGCGACGGGCGCTGCGGACGATCACTATGTGCCCTCGTCTCGCTTCGTGCCCGCTTGCCCTCTTCTCGTCTCTTTCAGGGTACCTTAACTCCTCCTCCTCCTCCTCC
>CAUYUJ010017849.1:0-47549 GCA_963575745.1 Prorocentrum cordatum
GAGCTTCCCCATGCGCCCCGCGAGGTCGGCGAGCTCCTCCTTGCTCAGGCAGGCCTGCTTCCTGTGGGCCTTCAGCCGTCTCTCGATCTCCCTGATCTCCTGCTTGCAAGCCAACCTCTGGCGCAGCCGCTCCCTTTTTTCGTGCTGTCCGCTTTCGGCGTCGCCGGCCAAAGCCAGCAGCCCTCCGGGATCCGGCAGAGCAGGCAAGCGCCGGCCAGCTGCGGCCACCATCGCGACAAGCACGTCGCAGAGGAGATGGCAAAAAGGAACATGACCTCCTCCTGGAACGCAGGCCTGAAGTCGAAATGGCCACGGGGCCAGGCGACATCCCTGGTGCGCTAGCGAGCACTGGCAGGCGACATCTGCAGGTCACCTGGAAATCCTGGTCGCACACCTTGTGACTTGCAACGTTTACGAGGCAATGCGGCCTCAAGTGGTCTGCGAGGCACACGTGAGGTAGGCACGGGGAGTCGATGCTGCAGCCACGATGCGCAGTACTTCAGAGAAGCTGGAATGAAGCTGTGACGAATTGAAAGGTAGCTGCGGACCAACTGGGAAATAGTCGAGGGCGGCCAAGAGGGGGGCGTCCAAGAGGGGGCGCGCAAATCATGGTCGGCCTCATGTGCGCGGCCCAGGGGGGGCCAAGCACGTAATGAAATTCGACGACCCAACGGGACAGCGGCGTGCTAAGATCTCCGGTAACTGGTAAACAATATTTCTACTTCGCGCGCGCGGGGCTGCCCCTGGGGGTCCCCAGACGAAAAATACCCTGGGACGGTCCCGTCAGAGATGGTTTTCCGCCTGGGCGCGGCTTTCAGGCGCCCCAGAGCGCTCCAAGAGGGCTTCAAGATGTTCTCAAGATGTCTCCAAGTCGCTTCCCGATCGCTCCAAGACGCCCAAGATGGCCTCCACATGGCCGCAGACGCCTCCACGACGCCCAGAGAGGCCTCCAAGAAGCGTCTCAAGAGGGCCCTCGGAAGCAAAAATCACTGATTTCCCTCAGGTATTTGACGGATTGCGGTGTTCTCACCTGTGCGGCTTCCCGACGCTCCAAGACGGCCCCAGAGGCTCCCATTATCGGCCCAAGACAGCCCAAGAGGCCTCGTATGCTGCCCGCAGGAGCAATGACAGGTCTAAACATATCGCTCGAACTACTTCGAACTCTTGCGTGCCATTACACATGAGCACTGACTGACCTCGCGTGTCGCTCTAGGGTATTACGGCTAGGCGTCTGGAATCTTGACGTAACCACGTGATAAAGTGTGTCTCCTGCTCAGCACAACCAGTGCTGGGGCTGATCAATCGCCAAAACTTTTATCGGACTAATGCATCTGCTCCTCTCGATTACGCAACACGTGTTCATATACAATGTGTAATGAATAAACATAAACATGTACTTAATATGTAAGCGAGTGAGCGTGTTGGGTAACTGTGTTGCCTCTGCCCCTGGGCCATGTTGTCGTTGGTTTGACCTCACTGTCGCGTCGGAGGAAGAATCGCTCTTTGTTCATGTTACTGAATGTGTGTGTGTGTGTGTGTTTCTGCCCCCCTCTCGTTAATTCAAGCTGTGCGCGGCACGCTTATCTTCGACCGGAAGAGGTGCGCTCTCGACCCGCGGATCAAAACAAGTGTGTGTGTGTGTGTGTGTGTGTGTGTCGCATCCCGTATTGATAGGACCATCGCACGCGCATCGCGCTCGCTCAAATTCAACTTGCCATGGTGCTAAACGTGTAGAGCGCCAGAAGGGCCGTGTCCAGATGATCGGGTCCTTGGCTTGGAAGCCCACGCGTTGGTCTCCGAAGTCGCACTTGGGCTTGGCATTCGGAGAGTTAGGTCGGGCACGTCCCCCTACAGATGGATTTTGGACGAAACATTGAACACATAGGGAGCAAATACTCAACAAGTATTCAAACATATTCCAAACATCGTCCCCATATTAATTTGTGACTACTTTTGAACAGCCCTCCTGTAGGAGGGACAGGCCCGGCTTGATCGGAGAGTCCCGGGGCACCCTTGGGCAATATTGTGGCTCTCTTGGGGACCTTCGGGGCGTCTGGCGCATCTCGGAATCACACTTTGGCAACACACGTTTTTTTCGTCAGCGGCGAGGCGGAGAACTCCGCTCCAGCGAGAAGCTGGACAGGGGCACTAACTCGCGAAGTGGCCCGCGGGCAAGAGAGGGGGGGGGGCGGACGGCCGAGAGGAAGCAAGGACGCTCAGACGCCGAAGAGCTCGGCGATGAGCAGCCGGCTTTGGTAACACACTCGCATTCCAGAAAGCCATGGAACATCGCTCGTCCCCATGGAAAGGAGGAGGAGGAGGAGGAGGAGGAGGAGGAGAAGGAGGAGGAGGAGGAGGAGGAGGAGAGAGGAGGACGAGGAGGAGGAGGAGGAGGAGGGGGGGGAAGGAGGAGGAGCAGGAGGATGAGGAGGAGGAGGGAGAAGGAGGAGAGGAGGAGGAGGAGGAGGAGGAGGAGCTTTCTGGGGGCCTCTCTGCAGCGCTGGGGGGCCTCCCGGGGGCCTCTCGGTGCCGTCCTGACGGCCTCCCCCTGGGGCCGCGTGGGGCTCCACACACAGAGGCCGTCGCCAGCCGCCGCGTGGAGCTCTCGCGGGGCAGTCGTGGGCCAGCTTGGGGCCATGCTGGGGCTCTCTCGTTCTCCTCGTTCTCCCCCTAGTCCTCCTCGTTCTCCTCCTCCTCGTCGTCGTCGTCGCCGTCGTCGTCGTCGTCGTCGTCGTAGTCGTCGACGTCGTCGTCTCCTCCTTCTCCTCCTCGTCCTCCTCCTCCTCCTCCTCGTCGGTCTCCATCTAAATATACTCCTCCGGGAATTTCCTGGGCCTTCGAGGCCATCTTGGAGCTGCGCGTCGCGAACAAGTGAAAACTGCAGGACATAACAAGACACTGCATGACTATTCCTCAACTTTCTGATCGATTCATCTCCTTGGACGTCCTCTGTGGGCACTCCAGGCGCCTCTCGGGACCGTCTTGGGGCCCCTTTGTGACGGTGGGAGCCTCCTGGGGGAGCCCCAGGGTCTTTTGGGACCGTCCTTGGGCCCCACCAGCAGCAGTCGTTGGCTTTGGAGCTCTCGCGGGACGGTCCTGGGGCCATCTTGGAGCTATCTTGGGGACCATTTGGGGCTCTGAGGACATTTTGGAGCTGAATTTTGTCAACAAGCGGGGAAACCAGGAAATTATGAAGAACTGGAGACATTCCTTCGGTTTTTGATTGGTGTGGCCCCTCGGAGGTCGTCTGTGGACACGCCAGTGACCTGTTGGCGCCATCTTTGGGGGAGCCTCGTGCGAGGAGCCTGGGGGCCTGTTGGGACCGTCTTGGGGCCATCTTGGAACTTCTGTGCTGCGGGTCTGGTCCCCTGGGGCGGGATTCCCGGTATACAGAACATATGTTGCTTGTGCTTTTTGCGAAGTAAAGCCGCAGCCTCCCAGCGTGTCGAGGCCAACATGCGTCGGCATGTTGCTCCCAGCCCTGGTGTTTCTGGCCTCCCGCCTGTATCCCTCCCAGGCCCATCTCCAGACGCCACTAACCTGCGCGGCAGTGTCGCCGGATGAGAAATCAGTCGCTGCGCCCCCCTGGCTGAGTTTGCTGCACTTCTGGTGACCAAGCAGGCTGGTCGACGCTGGCGCGATCCCGCATGCCAAGGTCGTGGTCGGCGCTCACCGCGTGCACGAACGGCCAGACGAGCTCCCTCCCGGCTTTCCCCCTGGTCCTGGGGAGGCCTCGCCCAGCCCCGCAGGTGCAGGACTACCGCTGCGCAAAGATGGAGGTAGCTTGCGCTCCTCCTCCTCCTCCTCCTCCTCCTCCTCCTGCTCGTCCTCCTCCGCCCCCCCATCCGTTCCCCCCCTTCCTTCGACCTCCGCCCTCTTGCCTCCTGCCTCTTTTTTCCTCAGCATACGCCCACCTCCCTGCTCAACACCTCCGCCCTCCCTCCTCCGACCCTCCATCTGCATCCCTGCTCCTGATGAATAACCCCACCCTGTCGCATCCCCAACTGCGTCGCAAGGGCGGGCCGTGCGTCCCCCAGACTACCATTTTCCCGCGCTCTGCGAAAGCGTCGGGGTCTCCACCTCCAGCGATTTCCCCACGATGTCCGAGCCTTGCGCCCCGCATGCTGGCGGGGGCAGGGCCTACGGGCCCGTGGGGCGGCCTGGCGCGCGCTCAGAGAGCCCCTCGGACCCCTGGCTCCACACCGACAAGTTCGCGCGCATATCTGCGCACTCTGAGTGCGCCAGCGCCGACGGCGCATGCTCAGCTGCGGCAGTCCACATAGACGCACATGTCCGCAGCGAAGTCAGACGCAACGAAGGCTGTCGCCCCAGGGGGTGCGCAGATTATGGTCGTCGCGGACGCTGATGCAACCGACTAGCCTTCTCGTGGGTTGGTTTGGCCAGTAGGGCGTGTCCTTCGACGCGCAGCAAAGGAGCAGCGCCGCGGGATCCGAGAACACTGGCTGGTCCAGCGGCGCCAGGGCATGGGCATCAAGGACCTCTCTCAGTGGCTTACAAAGCCGTGCTGGTGATGCCGTCGGTGGTGGCGTGATTGGCGATTGCTCAGAATTCTCAGCGGCTGGCAATGCAGCTGTTCCAAGGGCAATTCGTTCACCCGCCTCCAAAACCTGTGGACACTCCTCCCAGGCTCAGTCCTCCCGGGCAGCAGTTCTGAGGGCGTGGGCGTGCTAGGTCCTTCTGCAAGTCTCCTGGGCCAGTCGCATCTTCTTGCATGAGAGCGCCGCGCCCGCTCCCACGACCCCCCACGAACTCCCAGGTTGACGTACTTCTGCGCTGCTGTCCAAGAAGCCTTGTCCGAAGGGCACGCGCCGCGAATCAGCTGGCCGTCATGTGGCGATGGGCGTCGGGCCGATACAAGGCCCGGTACCGCGAACTGACCCAGTTTGTCGCTCTGTGGCTCACTTCCGAGATGGGCGCCACAGCATTGGCATAGCGCTCCACAATATCCGCATTGGGTATCTCTGTGCTGGTGGCCTCCTTGGATCAGGAGCTCGTCTGCGCGAATGGGATGGGATCGCTCAGGCATGCAATGCGACTCATGGACCACAAGCGTGTCCACGTGCTTGGAGAATTTCGCAGATCGTCGGTCTCGTCTGGCGGCATCATGGGCACATCCTCACGGGGTTCACCGTCGACAGAGGCGGCGGCGCTCTTCTCCCGCGATGCTGAGCCACACCCTCCGTGCACCATTGCTCATCCAGACCATGGGGCGGTCGCAGAAGGCAGTTCGGCTCAAGCTTTTTTTCGCGCGGCTCGCAGGCAAAGACGCGGCGAGCACCTGCAATGTCAGGTTGATGGCCAGGTCGTCTTAGACCTCGCACATCGGCCATTATGCTTGCGAGAGCATCGCCTGGCACCACACCAGTCGAGCCAATTAGCTCGATTCTGGATTTCCGGATTTCCTGCTGGCCAAAGATCGGCAGAATAACCCAACGGGAGGGTCGCGATCCAGGGAAGTCTGGGCATGCGCCTCACAATCATCAGCACTCATGAATCGCTGAAACATATCTTGTGCAGGTTGAGGACGCCTCCGCGGGAGGCCTACCTGTTCTGGTAGGGCAGAAAGTGGCGAAGACTCGTGCCATATTGCCGCCTCCAGCGCATACCGACCGAGTGCTACATGGACGAATGATTGCTGAGGGACATGCAACGCTACAACCTTCACAGGAGGTAGGCCGAGTGCTAGAAAGACAAGTGGTTACGGCGGTTCAGCGTGCGTCAATCCACGATGCTCGAAGTGGCACGTGCGATGCATGCTTGTCGAGCCACCGTGCTCCGTCACAAGAGACACGGTCCTCGAGAACTTCAGAGATGCACCTCTGACCAACCTGCTGTCCGTATGGGTCCCCTGGACGTGGGTACGGGCTATCTCATTGGGCTACGCATCCTCTGTGGGTCCCCACGTGCATCTTCCTGCTCTTGCGTGACCTGGCCACCGACCTGCTCATGAATGTCAGGATCCTCTCCCTGGACTCCAATTGCTTCGGTTGCTGCACGACCTGCACGCCCTGCATCTGCCTCGTGCCTACTGCGTCTGCCACAGCTTTTGCTTGTGAAGACCCATTTGGAGACAAGCTTCTTCCAGAACTTCAACAGCTGTCGCACCCAGGAGGGACATAAGAAACGTGATTGGGAGAAGGAAGAGGTGTTGGCCCAAGGACCGTCCCGCCCCTGCCACGGCCTCGCGAGCCACCCCAGCCCGCCGGTCGAGATGCTGCAAGGCCGCGGTCACTTCGGCCACGTTCCGGTGGAGGTCGTCTGCGTGGCAGCGATCCACCTGGCCGCGGCCGCCGACGCTGGCGCTCCAGGGCGACTGGGAGGGGCCAACGCACGGCGCAAGCAAATCCTGAAATCCACTGGAGACCCAAACTTCCCAGAACTGGCGGACTGGCGAATTTTTGGCAGAAGCTTCCAGCGCCTGACTGCCCAGTAGGCGCCGAATGTGTGTAAGTTCTGATGAGCTGACCCAAGTACTATAATGAAGACCTGATTCGCGTCAGAAGCCTGTGCCAAAATCAAAGCATCTTGGGCTCAGTGGCCAAGCCAGGTTTCCACGCGCAGCCCAGTGCATGTGCAGAAGGGGTAGGAGCTCGGTCGGCTTACTGGAAGCTGCTGGGGAAGGCTGGGCCGAAAGCGAAGGCGTGAAGTGTGAAGGCTCCTGGTGCATCATCGGTGGAGTGCGGTGCGGCGGGAACGGTGCGGGGGAGGAGGAGGAGGAGGAGGAGGAGGAGGAGGAGGATGAGGAGGATGAGGGGAGAGGAGGATTAGGAGGATGAGGGAGGATGAGAGATGAGGAGGATAGGAGAATGAGGAGGAAGGAGGAGGAGGAGGAGGAGGAGGAGGAGGAGGAGGAGGAGGAGAAGGAGGAGGAGGAGGGGTCGGCGGAGTGCGGCGGGTGCGGTGCCCGCTCCTCTCGGGAACGGTGCGGCGGGCATCGTCGGCGGAGCGCGGGCACACCCAAGGCGGGCGTCGAGCCACCGCCTGCGGCCCCTCGGCCCCCGCCTCCCCCCCTTCCCCTCCTCCGCGGCCCTCCTCCGCCCCGCCCTCTTCGGGGGGGAGTGCAGGCCGAGCGCGAGGTCAGGGGACCAAACGCGCTCACATGCTCCCGCGGAAGATCTCGTGCGGGCCTTCCTCGGCTGCGCGCGCGGTTCGCCGCCTTGGGGTGGTGATGACGGTGGTGGTGGTGGCGGTGGTGGTGTGCATGGTGATGCTGATTGGAAGCAGGAGCACGATAAGAGAAACAAGGCTCTGCCGCAGAGGCGTGATCCACCAGCCAGTCCCGTCTCCTGTCTGCTGCCTACGGCAACGCCCGTGGCACCAAAACTGCAACTTCGGGTGGTGCTCAGATCCCCGTGGCCGCCAGAAGTTGCCCCCAAACTCCCAAGAAGGCTCCAAGACCCCAAGATGGCCCCCAAATGCCCCCATCTGCCCAGAAATTTCACCAAGAGGGCCCCACGAGGCGCACGAATGCTCAACAGCTTCAAACTGTCAGTCATCCTTCATGTCAACCGACTACTTCGCCCAACATAACACCCTAAGATGATTTCCAAACGGCCACTTGTATGTCCTCGTAATTCCTATCTACCGCAAAATGGCCACGTAGGTTGTAACACGCCCATCAAAACCGTCCAGCAACACCCGAATACTGTTCCAATACTCCCCAAACAATTCCAACATGACAACAACAGACTGCAACCTATTTTCGATATTACCCACTATGGCCTTGTAGTGAACACAAGATGCCGGGACACGTCCCCAAGAAACTACACTATTGCCCAACAATGTGCCTCGACCCGTCCCACGGTGGCTCAGCCTGGGGGCCCGCGGCCAGCGGAAGAGGTAGTTGCCCTTGACACAAAGAAGCTCTGCACCAAACACGGCAATTACACCCTCGATGTCTGTGTAAGAGCATGTTTTTTTTTTTTTTTGTGTGTGTGTGTTTTTGTTCACGATACGGTTGGCGTTGCAAAGATGGTGTGCAACAGCGATCTCCGAACATGGGGGGCGCGCAGACATTGATTAGCAATCCGTGTATTTGGCGCGCGGTCGCCAAATCCATGGATCGGGGGAGGTGCCCTCCCCAGAATGCGGCCGGTGCCGCCTCGCTCGGCGGCGGACATGGGCGATGTCCCAAGGAGACGGGACCCGTCGCTCATCCACGCCCCCTTGATCCATGTCTGCGATCGCCTGGAAGTGCGGTTGGCGCTGCAAAGATAGCGTGCAACGTCGATCGCCGAAGAGCCCGCTGCCCCTGTGCTGCGATCCCCCCGCGATGGCGGTGGCCCCTTCCGCGCACGCTGTCCCCCTGCGACGGCCTCGCCGGTGCACGCTGCCCCCCTGCCAAAGGCTTCCTCGGAGGGGCAACGATGGGGGGGGGGATAGGCATCGGGGGGGATGCATCGACCTGGAATCGGCGATGCATCTGGGCGGCGCGCACAAGGGGGTGGAGGGAGGGAGAAGGGCTTCTTAGAAGGAGGCTGCTTCTTAGAAGGCACAGGCCTTACATCTATAGATAAAACCCGCGCCTTCGAAGAAGCAGGGGTGCTTCTACTTCTAAGAAACCCTCCCCCCTTCCCCCACCCCCCTTCTGCGCTTGGCTGAACATCGCCGACAGATCGGCGATAGGCCCCCGATAGCGAATCCGCACCTTCCTGGGCGGGGTAGGGCTATCGGGCCCCCATCGGCGATCAATGGACGATTGGGGGTCGATGCATACATCCCCCTGTGCCTATCCCCCCCTATCGTTGCCCCTGATCCTCGGTGCACGCTACCCCCTGGGTGGGGGATAGCGTGTATTCAGCGTGCTGGCGCCCCCACATCGCACGGCTATCTTTGCAAGCCCAGCCGCAAATGGGGACGGCCAGTGTGGCCGTCGGCACGCGCAGGGTCCGCGATCGCAGAGAAGGATCCTGAGGACAACAAGGCGGCAACGGCGGGGCGGGGAAACACAGGATCGATGGAGGGTCGCTCGGCACTGACATGGGGTTATGTTGCTCCTATCGTCCTTAAGGACCCCATCCCAGAAATAATTTTGAGCACCCAAGAAAGTCTCGAAACAATGCCGCAAGAGTATCGCATCTCAAGGCCCGACACGTGAATACCCTCAAGTTTCGGTACTTTCTTGGTGCTCGAAATTCTTTCTGGTGATCAAAGCTAAAATACGTTGGAAGATCATAAACGTAAGGCTGGATAAGGGGGGCTATTCTGACGCATGCGGCACAGGGCGCGGCAAGCGTGCTGGCAGGCCCTCGCCGCCCTCCTGTCCCTCCTCCCCCCCACCAGTAGGCGAAACCACCCATGCATCCCAGCAGTTCGCCAGCCAAGGGGATGACAGTGTGTGCGCGCCCAAATGCAACACGTAGCTTGCATAGCCACGGCGTCGGCGACGGCGGCGGCCTCGGAAGACGGGGGTCGCGTGGGGTGACCTGGGAGGGGAACAATGGGAACGAGGCGGGGAAGGGCAAGAGGAGGAGGAGGAGAAGGAGGAGGAGGAGGAGTAGGAGGAGGAAGAGGAGCAGAACGGGGACGAGGAGGAGGACGAGGACGAGGAGTAGGCGGGGTAGAGGGGGAGGATGAGGCGAAAGAGGAAGAGGCTGCCCCCGTTTACCGATGACTGACTGCGCGGCACGCTTCAAAAGGTGAGCCCCAACGCATTGCCGCGCAGAGGCGCCTTCGTGAGCACCACCATGAGCTTGCGGCCCGCGCCCTGCACGGTCTCCCAGATGCGCGTGTCCTGTCTTCTCTTCTAGTCTCTGCTGGCATTGCTTCTTTGCAGGACGGCGCGCGCACTGCACTGATGACTACCATGCAACGATCATGGCACAATCCACGTCGGCTGACAAGAAGCCAGAAGGCAGAACCAAGAACGCCTGCACGCGTGCAACCTTCCTCACCCTCAGTAGTTCGTGGTCTTGTCGACTACCCCAAATGAAGGACGCCCGTAGGTCAGATGGGTGTAATTAAAGCGGGGGCGGTGGGAACAGTGGAGGGCAGCAGGACAAGGACATGTGCAATGCAAATGCGATGCCAGTAGGAGTGAGGTTAGCAAAGGGAGCGCCACATATGGGAAAGTATGGGAAACCATTCTTGGCGAACGAATATCATAACCGCTCGACGTAGCAGGTACAACAATCGGCGGCGCTGGAAGAGCCTCACATGAACTGCGATGCAACACAACAAACTTGACTGCGGTGCCCCGACTCGCCGCCACTGGCGTCGGAACCCTGCGCTCCATCAACAATCATGCCGCCCATTTTCCCATCTTTCCAGACGAGGCGTCAGAACCTACCCAACGACGCTTGCGCATTCCGAGTGCACTACGAGGCATGAGCTCGTTACCAGCGTGAAGGGGTCAAAATCTGCAGCAAGTCCTGAGACACTTGGCAGAATAACCAGCGCAGAGACATGACGGAGCACGCGCTAGCATTAGTGCACCGATCAAAGGAAGAGGCCTGCGAGGGAAGGGGAAGAGGAACGGAGAGAGAAAGATGTTGGGTAAACGACTGGCGTGGACGCCTCCCTCCGCCGACCTCCTCGTCCCCCCCTCTTCCTCCTCGTCCTCGTCCTCCGCCCTCTTCTCACCCTCCTCGCCCGAGAAAGGCCTTTTCGCGTAAACCGCCCTCTGTCCAGTCGGCTGCCATGCCGCAAGCAAGGCCACGATGTGTCAAACGGGGAGGCACACCCACCGCTCCGAATCTCTCCTCGAACTTCCTTCCCCTCCTCATCCTGTCATCGCTCGGCGTCAAAATACATATACATATATACAAGACTGCGTTGGCACTTCGCGCCACGAACCTTGGTCCTTCAAGCTTCGCATCTGATGGCACTTGGCATCATCCTCTTTGGATTTGAGATTTGGCCGTTTCCTGTCAAGTCCCCTTGCTCGTTCCTGATTTGCCCTCGCCATCGATTTACATGTTCGCGCGCCACACGCATTTTTCTTGGGGTGTTTTTTGATTCGAATTTCGAGACGGGCCCGATGACGTGGCGACGAGAACGCCACCTGGAAACTCCCCAAACACATGTTGAACCAACGTCGCGTGCCTTCTTCGTTGGATCCTGCGCCGCCAACTGTCGTAACGGCCTGCGCGTAGATCTTTGACACCGCTTGGATCGTTCAACCGTCGTGTGGCCCATATACTGGCCCGCTCGTGGCCCAGGCTGTCCAGGTGCCACATGCGAAGCAATTGTAAGCTATGCGAAAGAATGCCACAAAGCAACTCACTGCCAAGCACCGCAACATAACACTCAACAATGCAATGTCAAATAATGTCGCCTTGGCTTTGGAAATACGCCGAAACCCGTGTTCGCCACGGACTTCTGGAGCATTCTGTTGCAAACCCGCGTTTCGGGTCAGTCTGGCGTATTTCGTAGGAAGACGCCTTCTGGAAGACACACGACCATGCAACGACATGACGTTCGGGGTCCTTCGCGTGGCCACCACACGGGCTCCCTCGTGGCCCAAGTTGCCCGGTCGCGCAATGCAAGGCATTTGAAAGCAACGCCTTATCGTTCCACATCGTTCCTCTCATTCATCTTCGCTCTCGCCTGGCGTTGCTAACCATCCCCCGTCTGCCTCAGTTTCTTTTGCGGAGGCTCCTCGTTGGAGGACCTCTTGGGGGCTTCACGAACGCCTCTCAAGGGCTTTGGGAACCTCTGGAGGCCTCCTGGCCGCCTTTCTGAGCCGTCTTGGGGATCCTTTTGAGGCCCGTTTAGGCCGTCTTGGGTCCCTTTTGGGCCGTGCTTGGGCCTTCTTGGGGAATTTGGACCCTTTACGGGCTCTCTGGGGGCCATCTTGGGCCCTCCTTGGGGATCTGCCGTGGCCCTCGTGGGTCTCTCGTGGGCGCCTTTGGGGGCCTCGTGAGCTTCATTTGGGCTGTCTTGGGGCAGTCTTGGGGCCCTCTTGAGCTGTCTTGACAGCCTCTCGAGGGCCTCTTGGGCCGTCTTTGGGCAATCTCGGAGGCCTCTTGGGCCGTCGTGAGGGCTGCTACGACACACAAAGCGTATATTCTGAAAATGTTGGTTTCCCCAGAAAGGAATGGGACGATCTTTACCTCCTGGGGGCCCTCCTGAAAGCCTGTGGAAGGGTCTTGGGGGCCCCTTGTGCCGTCTTGGGGGTCTCGCAGGCCGTCTTGAGGCCGTCTTGCGCTTTCGTGGGGCTCTCCTGCGCCTCTTCGACCACTTCTCTGAGCGCTTTCGGTCTGCTAGGCACGGCCCTGCTAGGCGCCCTGAGAAGCGCGCCAGGGCTGGGGGACCTCTTCCAAAGGCGTCCTGGGGGCCCCAAAGCCCCGGATCCTGGGGGCCATTTTTTGTTTTTGTTTTGTTCTTCGGGGGGGGCGGAATTTTCCGCCCTCCCAGCTTGTAACAACATAGGAATAGTAATATATTGTGACGGGCACCGCAATTCCCCCAAAGGAGCAATGACATGGCACATCACACGCGCGCTGCCCAACAATCGAGTGCACCTCGTGTGCCTAGGTGGAACAATTTTCTGAACGACGCTGGCACGCCTTGATTCCATATATTGTTCTGTGATAAGAAGATGCCAGTCCTTCTCTGTTAGCGGGCGCATAGGCAAAGACACGCGTGGACGCTACTACGCTGAGGCAGGAGATCCAACGCCGCCTCGTCGTGGAAACGGATGTCGCCCCTGAGCTTAAAAAGCGGGGCGCGTCAGTACTGTCGGTGGCACTCACAAGGACAACGACAACATCTTCCATTAGGCAAGTCGGAAGACGCTTGACCTGAGGACGCTTGGAGCCACGCCGAGGCAACTCGAATTCAATGACGTGCTCTGGATATCACTGCCTGCACATCCGATACTGCCCGCCAGAATCACGCTGTGCAAGCGAGAGAAGCCGCTACTTGAATACCGTCCGCGTCCTGAGTCCTGGATTCGTGCTGGGCCAGCTCGGCTTCAATCGTCGCTCCCTGCAAGGTGCACGAAGGTCTATTACGCTGACATGAACTACGGCAAGGGCACCACTCGCCGCGAAGCTAATTGGGTGGACCAGTGCCGATGGCGTCGACGGTGAGGGCCGCTCTGGGAAAGCCTGGTGTAGAGGAGCAACCCAGACACCGAATAACTTGTCTCATAGACATGCCAGTCGTGCTGTAAACGCCTGGGGTGACGTATGAAATGACTAACTTGTGTAAGCATGGAAAGTCTCTTTCCTCCATTACATTCGTCTCCCGCCTGACCAAATTGACCGTGCGGCTCGTCATCATACATTGCGTCATCCGTGGTCGGCGCTTTAAAGATGGGGCCCTCAGACATGGGGCCCTAGGGCGAGGAGCCTTTGAAACATGCTCATGTGGCCAGGAAGCCCTTTCCTATCCTTAGGGCCCTATCCCTCAGGGCTCCATCTTGGAAACTTCGATATGGGCCAAATGCACACCTCCGAAAGATCATCGCCCCATCTTTCTCGATCGCCAGTGTAGTCAAGGACTGTGGTCACATCGGACCATCTGCGCCTCCGCGCCAGGGTGCGGACGCAACGGTTGAGGTTATGAGGCGTTGCCAGCTACAGACAAATCTTCTAAACAAAGCTGCGCGACGCCTGGCCAACGCTATTGACGCTTAATACCTTGCGAGAAAAGCGAACAATATTAATCCTCTGTGTTTACCGATGGGGTTCGCGATGGCATTGGACAGCAATTTTTCCTCACCGGAAACGCCACTACGTACGGAGCAAGCGCTGGAGACGTCCCGCGCCGTCGCGAGGAACGCGGTCTGGGGCAGGCGATGGGAAGGACCTTGACGCTATCGAGCGGGAATTGGAGGATCGGATCTTGGTCAGCTGTTGAGGCTCGAACGTCGCCAAAGCCTTCGCCGGGAACAGGGGCGCCTCACCGAAGAGATCGAGTGCGCCTGGACCGGTCGCATACACGCGTGAGCCATATCCTTTCCTCGCAGCATCGGCCACCGTGCCGCCAGGAACTGGGTGAAATGTCCTCAGGTCCCTTCGAGTCGTCTGCTTGGAGGATGGTGCGTACTTTATGCGAGGCCCAGGTCCTTGACTCCCAGAGTTACTGGGCACCTCTTAGCGATCTCGGGGCTTGGGTCTTGGCTTTTCCTACGGCCTCGGGAGCGTGACTTGGAATCCGCGCTCCCAATGTTGCCTAAAAGGGCTCCGCAAAGCCACCCTGGAGCCCCGGGCGCCTGCGGCGCCATCTTGAACGCCCTGGCGGCTGGCCCAAGAAGCCCAAGTCATGGAACGCCATGTGCTCTCCTTATACAAATTCGTGACTTTCGGTCTACACAAACCGTCCAAGACGGCCTGAGGGCGCCGAAATCGCACTCAGAAGGTCCCGAGGCCCCCAAGATGGCCCAACCACCGCCCAAGACGGCCCCAAGAGGGGGAATCCCAGCCGACTCTTGAAGTCCTCCTCCCCAAGATGGTCCTTAAGACCGCCCGCAGGCCCCCGAAATGACTAAGACCCTTCCGAGGAACCCCCCACGAGCCACCCACAAGCCCCCCATGAGCCCTCCCAGGAGACCCCAACACCCCTCTGGTCCACGATCCAAAGTCAGCAGCGGGATGGGCCAAGAACCACTGGATCCGCCGCTCCGTTTTGCCAGTGTGCATGCTTGGCTCGCCAAGACTTGCAACACTTTCTGGCCCTTCCAATAGGTCCCAGGTGAATCTCGTTCTATCCAGCGGGCCACCCAGATCACATACAAATTCAAGGCAACTCTCCTCCAAGATGGCCTCCGAGACGGCAGGAGGAGGAGGAGAAGGAGAAGGAGGAGGAAGAGGGGAGGAGAAGGAGGAGGAAGAGGGGAGGAGGAGGAGGAGGAGGAGGAGGAGTAGGAGGAGGAGGAGGAGGAGGAAGAGGAGGAGGCGGAGGAGGAGGAGGAGGAGGAGGAGGAGGAGGAGGAGGAGGAGGAGGAGGAGGAGGGGGAGGAGTCGCCCTCGAGGCCTCCTAGGCTGCCCAAACGGTCCCCGCAAACGCCAGACGGCCCGAGAGCGCCTTGAGCAGGCCCAGAAGAGCTCCAAGATGGCCCGAGAGAGCACCGCGAACGCCCCACATGGTCAGAACAAAACCTTGGCGGCGCGCACAGGGGGGTAGGGAGAGGGGGGAAGGCTTCTTAGAAGGAGGCTGCTTCTTAGAAGGCGCCGGCCTTACATCTACAAGCAAGGCCTGCCGCTTCTATGAAGCAGGGGTGCTTCTAAGAAGCGTTCCCCCCATCCCCCTACCCCCCTCTGCGCTTTGCCGAAAACCGCACGAGAGCCAGGGCTCCTCCCCACCGTCTGTTCCCCCCAATGGTTTCTGCAAGCGCTGGGGCAACCCACCAGTCCACGAGCATGGCCGCACCTTCGCTGGACACCTCATCGCGCAGGCGCTCTTCGGAGGCAAGAGGCGGCTGTGATTCCCCGTAGGCGCCTTCGGTGCAAATCTGTCGACGTGTGCCCAGAGGCGGGGCTCGCGCATGCCACGTGGCATTATGCACTCAGGCAAGACTGGACAGGTGCACGGGTCTCGCTGAACGTGAGGGTGGCATGCAACACACAGAACCCCCAAAACCGATGCTTGCGCCGGCTTGCGCCATGCCCCATGTTCTGACCGCTCCCCACATACGGATGAGGACTGGCAGCTCGCCGAGGCTGGTCTCGTACAAGCGCTGCCCGGCTGAGCTATAGCCAGTCTGCTTATCTTTGGAATGGTTCCTGTTTCAAGCTCGACTGAATGATGGCGTTATTTGGGGAATTCCCGACGCGCAAGTGTCCATGGGGCAAATGCTGAGTCGGCTTGCACGCGTTCGCCGTCCAGTGGCCGCACCGAGAGAGTGGATTCACAGCTGCTGGGGCAGCTCTCCGGAAAAAGGATCAGGCCAAGACCTGCGGGGGAACGAACTGTGCATGCTTCGCCGATCGGGCAGCAAGCGCAACATGCAAGTCAACCACATGTGCCAAGGACTGAGTCCGATCACGACTTTGTTCCCCGCCGGCGTAGAGAAGCCGAAATGACGACGGCCACGACAAACAGCTGATGATCCCGCCAACAGGTCCTTCGCTCTCCGCCTGGCCCGAATCATCTCCAGAACGGATTCGCCTCTGGTTCCTGGGCTGAACTCGACAGCGCCGTCCACATCCGCCAGCAGTGCTGGGCATGTCCTCGAGCCCCTTGGGGTCCTCTTTGTGGAATATTGCCATTGCTATGACATGGGAAGAAATGCCCTGACAATGAAGTCGGTCGAAGGAGATGGTCGGAGGGTTGTGGCCAGCAACCTGGTTGGGATCCGAGCAGCTAGCTAGCTAGCTCTTCCCATTGGAGATCGTACCTTGTGGTGGGGTGGCTCGAACTTGCCTGCATTCCTTGGCGCTTCGGGGTGCCCTTGAATTGTCTTTGGTCAAATGGGTAGAAAACGCCCCTACACTGTTTACGAAGCGCTGTGCGCTGAACCTCCTGTGGGCTGACAGGGTAAACCCTGCGTGATGTGCGGCGTCATTGCGGCTCTCTTGGCTTTGGGGGTTCCCCAGAGGTTTACAGACCCACTTACTTGTAACTCAGGGTAGGGTCGTTTTTATCCCTTGATTTGGAGCCCTCGAGAGCGTGGCTGAAGCCTCGCCCTCCAACGTGCCGCACGATGCTCTCCGCCAGGCCCGCGCCGCCGCTCTCTCTTCGAGGCCTCTTCTGGCCTGTCTTGGAGGCCCGGGGCGGCCCCCCGGCATGCTGGCGCAGTGAGCAGCTTGAGATGTTGGTGTGGTCTTCACGCTTTCATGGGGAAACCAAAAGTAGGGAGCCCACAAAGGACGTACGCGCCCAGCTATGTACATGAACACGGCCCCTCGACCCGCGAGACCGGCCGCGTGACTCGAACATTCGCGCAATGCGAACTCTCGAAACCAGCGTGGATTCATGTACGTGTACGTCCTTCTTTCGCTCCCGAAAAAAGTACCGATACCGCTACTCCCCGGACCTCTCCCGGGGTGCGTTCTGACCAGAATTTCGAGGCGAGTCCAGCGGTGGCGACGATGGCCTCTCAGGAGGGCCCAGAACGAGGAAAACGGGCGAAGGGCAGAGGTACGGGTGCGTTTTTCCTCCTCTGATTTCAGGTTTTCGGCCACGAGGCTTCAGAGATCGCCGCAGGGCGGCCTGCCCGAGCTGACGCACGGAGACCTCCGCCGCGCCAAAGCTGCCCCCGAGACCGCCGGCGGGCCCCCGCAGATCACCTGGGCTCCCCCGGGGGGCTCCGAGGAAGCTTCCCAGGAAGCGGCCTCCAAGAGGCCCCGAGAGGTCCCCCGACGGCCTCCGAGAGGCCCCTGAACGGCCTCCCGAGATACCTCATGAAGCACCTGCGAGGCCTCTGGTCCACGACCCTGGGTATGAGCTGAGCACCACAGCCCACGTCTGGCAACCCGCGTCACTGTAACACCGCCGTCAGCTTGGAAGCTCTGGAAGAACTCTTCTCGGTGCGCAGTCACAAGGGCGGGGCGATGCAGAACCGACTCGCAGTAAAGCTGTAAGGGGCAACCAAAGCCGACTCCACCGCCACCAACGCGACGAGCCAAGGGATATCCTTCGTGACCTTCCGCAGTTCGGCAGCGAACATCAACCGGCTGAGGTCCGTCACAATGCCGCCCAAGCGATTGCCGCGCGGTAGCTGCTATGGCTTTCCGGCCGCTAAATACCGCGCACTGGGTCTTCTTAACGTTCACGTGAAAAGTTCGGATGAATGAAACGCGGCACCAGGGTCGCGAGCGGGCCACCGCCAACGAGGAGGTCCACCGTGCTTGTCTGAGCTGGACATTGGAGATCTCTCGAGCGGGAAACCAACAATCGAGGGGACCACGCCATCAGGGTGGCTGACCTCGCACAGCAAGTGGATGACTTCAGTCGATGGTGCAGGTGGAGGACTTCATTCGATGGAGGGCTTCATTCGAGCACAACCAACCGCGAACAGCAGGTGCGGGTGTCTTCAAAATGAGTCCTGCTATCCAACTCTGACCTCATGCCGCTCTCAATGGCAATTCCGCGGCAAAAGCGGAACGCCGTCTCCAAGCTGCTGGCCGAGGGCTCTACTCCATGGAGGGCTCCTTGAAACTCCCGCTCTGGAGGTGGGTTCGACCCAGAACAATACCACTTGCTCAAAACGCTTCACCAGCTGGAATAAGCGCATGCAATTGTCACATCTACGAAGCTCGCGGTGCCTCTACTCCATTACCTTCGCTCATGTTTCGCTGCGTGGTCGAAGTGCCACAGAAAAAACAACGGATGCACGAGTGCATGGGCGCCTGCCAAAGTGCAAACTGAGCCTCTGACGGCTAGCTTGCACACAGTCAGAACAACTGGCCCGCCGTCTCAACCTACACCAAACTTACGCATCACGTCGGTCCGACCATAGCCATTACCTGCGCGCGACATGCAGCGTTCTTGACGCTGGGAACAGGGGGATGGCACACTGAAGGCAGATCGGTCCAAGCATCTTGTCTGTGAGCGTAATTACGCATTACGGCGGCATTTCGTGGAAACCTGCGAAGTCCTTGATAACGCCCCAGTCCCGAGCCACCTCGTCGAGATCACAAGGGGCCTGTGTGATGAGGAGAACCCCCTGCCCGCGGCCGCTTCCTCCCCTCCCTGCTTCCGCTCTTGCTGCCGGACCATTCGGGATGCCGTTTCCTGGCTTGCCCGAGTGCGCGTGCGGACTGCCTCTGCCGCGCTGCGACGTAACAAATGTGATGAGGAAACCATGGCTTAATTAACATAACAAATTGGACTGCGCCCAGACAGAAAACATGACATTGACCCTGACTTCAGATGGAGGTGTGATCAGGTTTCGGAAATAGGTAATGACATGTTCGGTATGGTTTCGCACCCGCAAAGCTCTTCCAACCTCTTGCCAACACATGTCGCGCCTGTCTGCATTGGGCGTATGCTGAGCCGGATAAAAAAAAACACAGAGTCTGGTATTTTTTGCAGAGTCTGTGTGCACATCTGGGACATGCTCTTATCACGGGTCTTGTACTTCATGGTGAGCGGCAACAGTTGTGGATCCTTTGCCCATCCCCCGCATGATCACTGTCACACACTCCGTGCCCCGACATTGCTGCTGACCAGCTGGAGATCTACAGTCACCTCCCAATACGTCGACCGACTGCAACGCACTGGCCCCGTTATCGAAGCTTTCACATCATGGCCGAAGAGCGCTCGCCGTTCTTCTCGGGCGCCCCATCTGCACTTAAAGCCGATAACTAACATCGGTCTGCAGCACGACCTGCTGCACGTGCGAAGTCGAAGGCGTCGAGATCGGAGACGGGTGCGCGCTGACGAAGGCGGGCCAGGACTACGACGCCAGGTAAAATGACATGACCACTTAGAAGAGAGGCGGGCGGAGGCGAACCTCACGCAACACATTCGCGTTTTCGGGGCCATCGTCTTGGATGGTATGCAGAACTTCCTCGAATACCCCCAGATATCGTTCAAGAAGGCGTGGAAGGAGTTTGCGTGATCAAATCCTTGACGAAGATTGGTGATGTGGTGCTCTACTCTCGGTGGCGGCAGAACAAAGCGCAAGAGCAAGAGAAATCCAAATGGCATACGATCATGGAGTTCGACTGGAACTACGTGTTCGCCCGTCAGCTCTAACACTTGGCGGCGGCCTTCTTGAGGAAAGTGCGCGCGCTGAGGCGCATTGCCCCCGCACCCACAGGCAGGCTTGATAGGCTCAAGTAGAAGTGCTGCCATCGCGGTCTGCAGCCGCAGAAACGAAGCGGCGCCCACTCCGCCTGTGCTTGTACGGTAGAAGCACAGGCGGAGAAGTTCTACCCTTCCTCCTTCACATTCTCTTGCAGAAAACAACAGCTGCGGCCATGGTCAAAGTAGTAACGTAAATGATCGTAATCGGGACTTCGACAACAAAATGAACGGTTCAGAAATTTAGCGCGGCACGGGCAACATCGCGCAGGCCCCTCCAGCTCCACTGTGCTCCTCCCGCGCTTTCAGCGGAGCAAGAGCCAGGCCCGACTCCCAAGGGAAGCCCGAACGGAGAAGTGAAGTATCGGTGAACGTGCGTAAATCAAGACCCGTTCACGGAGTCACCTCCCCTGGAGAATAGGCGCACGGTCAGCGGTTCACGAATCGGCCTACAGACACTGTGTACACCAACATATCTGCTCGCTTCCCTGGTTGCCTCCTTCCCTTGTTGCTTCCACGCCCATGGCAACTTGCTCGCAAGTCCGGCGCAGACGCGTGTGCTTGGCTGTCTGGCGCAACGGGGCGACTGCAACCTTTGCTGATGAACCCCGTCACTCGAGAATCGCCCGATGCTTCGTCGCCATGCGTATGTTTTTGACGCCTCAGCACTGGTGGTCCGGTTCCTCGTCCTCTTCCTCCTCCCCCTCCTACCTCGCCTCCTCCCTCTCCCTCTCCATCTTCTCTTCCTACTGCTGATACTCCTTCTCCTCCCTCCCCCCCCATCCCTCCTTGAAGGGGCCCTGGGACACACAAATAAATACTCACAAATAACAGGATTCCCCATATTCTCCTATACTTTCTGGGTTTTTGTCTTCCCCCCCCACTTCCCATATCTTCCCATATTATCCTGGATATCGACGATTAATTGTGTATGTGCGTTTTTTCCCCTCCTGAATCCTCCCCCCCCCCTATACCTTCCCACTCCCCGCCTCCTCACCGCTCCACGTCGAGGCCCTCCCCAAAGAGGCCACACCCGACGTGGTCGCCAGGAGTCCGTCCGCGCGCAGGCCGCTTGTCAGGCAGCACGCGTGCGCAGAAGGAAGCGAGGGAGGCAGGGCGAGGAAGGGGAGCCCCTCGTCTCTATCTTCCTCTCTCTCTCTCTCCTGTTGTTTCGGCTGCTGCTGCTGCTGCTCCTCCTCCTTCTCCTCCTCCTCCTCCTCCTCCTCCTCCCACGAACGAGAAGGTTGAGGTTCTCTAAGGCGGCATGCGGTGCGAAAAATGGATCGGCGCCTCGATTCTGGAACCGCTAGGGCGCGTGCGCCGCCGCAGGCATCCGGAATCGTGCGCGCACGGTGGCGCGCAGGGTTGATTCGCCACTTCCCGAGACGAAGGGGAACGAAGCAAGGAGGATGGGGATGAGGATGAGCTCGCATGTGGCTGCTCCTGCACGCGCCACCTCACAGGCCTTTGTTGGCGAACACTTTTGTCACTGGCTGACCCTTTGAGTCCTTCAGGTTGTGGAACTCTGGCTCCAAGCTCTTCGGATCGATCTCCATAGTCTGAGGCAGCAGGGCCAAAGCAATCGGGAGCATGCCGCCGAGGCAGGCCGTGATCAGCACGAGCTCGGATGCGGCCCCGAGGACGCCCACCTTCAGAGCAGCAGGCAAGGCCTTCATGGCCAGTACTGGCAGCACCATGGGTGCGATCGGCAAGAAACAGGAGCGCGACACGACCGTCTGAAGCACGCTTTGCTGCCCAGCCTTTTTCGACAATCCCAGGTCCTTGCCCTCTGTGTCGACAACCGAGACGCCTTTACCGTTCCACTCCTCGAAGCGGGTAAAGGACACGTTCGCGCTGCCCGCTGAGATCACTGCCAAGTAGGGCACAAATGGGCCCGCCGCCTCAAGGGCAGGCACGGCTGCGATCAATTTTTTGGCACCCATGGCAATGGAGCACGACGCTGTAACTGCTAACGCATACGAACCAAGCAACGCGCTCCAGTCGACAGTAGCACCAGACCGGTTGACATAATTGTTCATCACGTTGTACGTCTGGTTGAGCCACTGTGTGAAGACGACCTGGCTGGGCGTTGAGGCCATCAACATGAGGGCGCACAATGGCACGTTCATGGGAATGAACGCCGACATCCGCCCCAACGGGAAGAGGACCTCCCCAGTGACGGGATGGATGCTCACCTCGACATTCTTCCGGTGAGCCCACATATCAGCATCCGAGAGACCGGCGGGCTTCGTGAGATCCTTCTTGAACGCCTCAATGATGTCTTGAGACTTCTGGAGGTCCGCTCTTGACAGGAAGAGCGGCTTCGGGTCGATGACGTCGAGCATGGCCATGAGGCGGCCGTAGAACGTCGACTGGTCAAACTTCGGCTGGCTCATCGTGAACGGCGGCACGCCCCCGGACGCGCTCTCAGCCAGCACCGTGTCCCTGCCGGGATGGGACAGGAGCACCCCAGCAGCACCTGCCGCGGCCGCAGCCCTGCATGCCAATTGCCAATTTTTCTGCGCACCCCCATCCGCCCGGGCAGACGGGACGACGAGCCCGACGCCAGGTCGCCCCGCCGTTCCAACTCGCCTGGCACCAACCGCACCGCCCCTGTACGCGGCAGCCCTGAAAGCCATCATGATGCTAGCCTTCTGGGAGGTCTGGGTGTCACAACCTGGGCAAGTGACTCAAAGCAGAATGCCCTGATCCAAAATGGCTATTAAACGCGACGGCGTGGAATAGGATGACAAACGAGCAAGGGGGAGGAAGAGGACGACGGCGACGACTGCAAGGAACAAGCGGAGGATAAGGAGGAAAATGGATGAGGATGAAGAGACGGAGGATGGTGGATAAGAGAGGAGTATGCGTGAACAGAGAGGAAGAAGGAGCAGGGAAAGAGAAAGAGGGAATGGATGGGATGTCCGAGACCTCGAATGGGCAAAGCAACCTGACAGAGCCATGTGCCCGACCTACCAAGACAGTGAAGCCACGTGAAGGGGAACGTGCGTATGTTATGGAAAGCATGCTCAATGCTCCTCTTTCTGGCTTGATCGCCACTGACGGTTGCTGCCTACTGCTGGTTGAAAGCGATTGCTGCTGATGGCCAAGAAGGATTGCCCCAAGAGACTTCCAAGAGGCGTCCTCCTCCTTCTGCTCCTCCTTCTTCTACTCCTCCTCATACTACCTATTCCAGCTTGTCCTCATTCTCCTCTTCCTCATGTGTTCCCCGAAGGGTTTCAACAGCAGCTGGGGGAACGCGTGGTCCGAGAGCTCTAGCACAACTTTCAGCCACGTAGGCGCTTCCAACAAGGCATGGGACGGCGATGATTCGCCGTAGGTGTCTTCGATAAAAATGATGCCCATCGGTCGGGAGAGCGGACGGGTTCGATCCGCGGGTTCGGGCTCAAGGCCAGGGCAGCCTCCCGTGGAGGGGAATCTCCTTAGGGAGGGAGCGGCGGATTGGGGCTGCTCTCCATTAGATGATGCCCGCGCCAGGCGTGCTGGCCAACCTCTCTGCGATCCCATCGTTATCGTGCGTTCATCCACTCAGTCTTGCAGATTTTCGACTATTTTGCATCGCCTGGCGTGCCATATCCAGGCGATAACACGTGTTGCTGGTTGTGCATTGCTGGCAAAGATACGGACCCGTAGAATGACTTCTCCAACTCGTCGGGCGACCCGAACCTTTGGTCTCGCCGCAACAAGGACCACGTGAATGATCACCCTTTGTTCAAGGCATGGGGAGTGACCCTGCAAGCCCTAACACTTGACGTCCTGCAGACTGTAGACTTGGGCGTTGCAGGTCACGCCGTGCCTTAACCTCCTTTACGACTTGATTGACGAGGAGGAGCGCAGTCGCATGGCTGACCGTGATCCAACTGGCGATCCCATTGTAGCCGGCCTGCAGAGCAACCATTCCGGGGCACCCGGATTTCTCGAGCGATCAGTCGGGCCTGCTGGTCCCACGTCGGCGAGAGCGACGGCGTCGAAGGCGAAGATTTGTGGTCCAGCGGTGGCGGACTGGCGCCGGATCTCGGCGACGCTGGCGGCCGTGCCTTCTGGGCTGCTCGGGGTTGGTGAACCACTGGCGTGACTCGACGAACTTCTCGGTTGTGGTGTCCAGACGGCGAGATGGGATGACTTCCACGTGACGATTGGACTCGGCGAGGGTGCGGGCGATGTTTTCGTGGTCGATCAGCATGGCGGAGTCGACGGGGCCCGATAATTGTTGGAAGACGCTGTCTGCGACGCCATAGAATCCAGCATGCCCACCACCCGGCGGAGGATGAGGAGACTGGCCTCCAGCTGTATCTGCGGTCGGTCGGGCGACTCCTACAGCAAGGCGAAAACCATCAGGTGGCTGCGGTGGTGCGGCTGCTGCGCCGGCGCCAGCAGCATGGGGGAGGCCCTCTCCGTTGCTAGTCTCCTTTTGGTGAAAGCGTGGGTGGGCTCCGTCCTTGACCGATCATGGCGGCGAAGCCCTTGAGGGCAGGCTCGTCCGCGGCAGCCTGGGCTAAGGCTGGGGGGACGCACGGGCTCGTGGCTCCACCAGGGTGCACATCAGGTCCGAGTGGCGCAGCACCTCCAGCAGCGGGAGCACGTGGACCGACCGCCCCACGACGGTCCCGACCTCGGTCGCGTTCACGTTCGCGGCCTCCGTCTCGACGGACCCCCCACTGCGATGCGCGGAGCGACCAGAGGGCCCAGCACGCTGGCCTCGGTGTTCCCCGTCGGCCAGGGCGGCCTTATGAGCGTCCACAGCCCTGCGGGTGATCATAGTTTTGCTGCGGGGATGACGTTGTGGGTGAGGATTGTCATGACAGTTGGGTGGCCGTTACTTTGATCCTGGAGCTCATCACTGCGATGGTGGAATCTACACCAGCTTGTTCAGTCTTGGCTTCCGCTGCCATGTCAGCGTTCTGCGGGGCGGCCGCGGCCATGTAGCTGGAGTGCCAGGCGCGAGAGAAGGCACCACGCAAGCCGATACAATAAAGGCCCAGAAGAGGTCAGCTTCTGGAAGCGGGCGGCGGCTAGCACCAAGAGTGTCGTAAGAGATGAACATGGTTGGGATCGTTCCGCGGACCAGCGATCTCCATTTCACCGCCCGAGGGACAAGAACACGTCTTGAGGCAGATCTGCCATGGTGGGAGGGAGGAGGATGAGGAGGAACAGGAGGAGAGGGAGGAGGAGGCTGTAGAAGGACCGTGGGGTGAAGGGGGCAGCATGGAACATGATGGCCAGGGGGAGGAGGAAGACCAGAACAACCCCAGGAAACATCAACGATGATGCAGCACATACGACCTCCCGTCCCACGTCCCTCCTCGCAAGTCCCTGCAAACATTCTGTTTCACTGCGGGAAGCGCCCCCCTGAAAACCGAACACCTCATGGGCCTGTCAATCAAACGAACTTCCCCTTCCAAAACATGGTCCGTCTTCCATCCGTCTAAAAATACGTCGTGTAACCGAAAAAAGACAAACGCGACATAGATGTCTAAACATACTCCCCATGCTTGAAGGGAGACGCCTTTCATCCGTGTTATCTTTACATGAACTCGAATATCTGGTCAGATAACAACATGGAAATTCAAGAAATAGTCGGGTATGAGAAGTGAGCCGGCGTCCATCAGCGCAGCTGTTGCGTACATGCTGGGTTTCGGGACATAACATCCACAAGTATCTCAAGAGAGCGCCACATTTGGAAACAAGCACCGAGCTTCATCCGTACACTTGTTGGAAACTTGTTGCTGGTGTGTTTTGTTGATCCCGCCAGCCCTTTAGGGCGTAGGTGGTCTAGGGTGTTTTGTCTTGCATCTGCCCCTCTTCCCCTTCGGGGAGGGGTTTATCACTGCTCCTTATTAATATACACCCCCTCCCCCGCCCGGCTGGCGGCCAACCAGGAACCATGCCGACTCCATGCGGGCCCGCACCCCACCGTCCCGCTCAAAAATCAATACAAACGGCACTCTGCCTCCACATTTGGAGCATGCGCGGCCAACCCGATGCGCCCCCCCTCCCCCCCCACCCACCATCCCTGTCAAAAAAACAATGCAACATCCACTTTTGGGCAGAAGTCTTGAGTCATGTTCGTCAGGCCTGCGAGCATTTCGTACTGTTCTTGACAGGGGCGGCGGGGGAGCCAGCATATTCGCTGCTGTGCGCACGGCTACCATCCCTGACAAAATAATCCAACATGCACCTCGCGGCAAAATCTGGATCATGCGCGGCCATTCCGTGATCATTGTCAAATGGTTTTGACAGGGACGGCGGGGGTGGTGGCGCGTGGCCTGCTGTGAGCAGGCCTACCAGACACCATGATGGGCATTGGTTTTCGAGAAGGATGGCGGGGGCCGACATGTTTCCCGATGTGTGCTGTCACTTGCGCAGGCGCGCTTGACGCACTCTGCACGTGCCCCGAACATGGCGCACCTGGCGCGGCTGGGGTGTGCGGCACACCTGGCGTATTCGGAGCTCGTGGCGCATCTGGCGCACCAGGCGTGCCTGGCATGCTCGGGCCCCAGGCGTCCCTGGCGCGCGTGGCGCCCCTGGCACGCGTGGCGCACCTCGCCCAAGCGTCGCGCACCTGGGGTCGGCTTTGGTTCCCAGTAGCTGTCCATCCAAAGACGACCGCTGAAGATGCTCAAGCTCGGGTGTTACGTATTTGTTGGGAGGGCGGGTGGCAGTGAGCTAGACGGCTTGCGGGCGGGTGGGTAGCTTGACTCCTGACCCATACCCCCTCCCCTGGACCTGGACGGGGCCGGTCGCGAGGTGTCAGGGTGTCCAAAACGGCCTCGACGAGGAAACCAAAATCATTGCTTGTTTTCCAAGGTTTTGGCCCCATGATTGCCTCTTGGGGGGCAAACCGATTAACTTAAGCTCCCCTTTTGTCTGATCGATGTCCTCCAAGATGGCCCCAAAAGTGCTCCCAAGGCTCCCAAGAGCGCTTCAAGAGGGCCCCAAGAGGCGTCCAGGAGGCCCCAGGAAGCCCCAAGAGGCCCCCCACAGGCCTCCAAGACACTCCCAAGAGACCCCCAAGAGGCCCCAAGAAGCTCCCCGAGGCACCCAAGACGCTCCAAGAGGCCTCCGGCACCGCCAAGGGGCTCCCAAACCACTCCAAGAGGCCTCCGCTGGGGGACCCTTCCTCTGCGTGCTGCCACTTCCCTGATCGAGGCAACTCCTCAAGGCATCGTTTCTGGATGGGCTGGTGGGGTTACATTTTTGATCGCGAGCGCGCCGGAAGACGCTGGGCGCCGTCAGGACGAAACGTCAATGCAACGGCCCAAATTACGCATCAAGCGCACGATGTTGGGGTTATTTTTTTTAGTCAGCGGCCGCGGGCGAGCGCGCTGGCGGCGCGTCAGGTAAAAGCGGGCTACGCAGAGACTAAGTAGGCAAAGGGAGCGCGGGAAAAACAAACAGAGCAACGCGCGATGCGACGGTTAAGTGCGGCCGAGGCCTCAGGTGGGTGGCTGAAGGGAGACTGAGGGGAACTGCCAGCGTGCAAAGCTGCAAGTCCGTCGGAGGCGCCAAACGTCGGAAAGTCAACGGCGGCCAGGGACAACTCCGAGAGAGAGAGAGAGAGAGAAAACGTGATACCGTACCTCAGACGACTGCGTAGACACCAGGGTGGCCGTGGCCAACGAAACGCCGGTCGAGGTAGGAAAGAGAAATGCAAAGGCGAGGCCCTGGACTACGCGAAGCGCGAGGCCAGGGTGGTCCAAAGGACCGTCGGCCAAGGAATTTTTGCCAGAAGGCGAGAGCGTTGGCAGGCTGCAGCTCCCAGGGTGGCTGAAGCCGAGAGACCCCTGGCAGCAATACGCACGAGTGCGACGCAAGCCAAAATGGCGCGGGTCACCACGTACCTGACGATGGTGGGGTTACGCGAAGCGTTTAGAATTCTCACTTTTAAAAAATTCGCCGACCCATTGGGGTCACGGCGTGTGAGATGCTTCCCCCTGCCCAAACCCCTCACCTGGGAGCCCGGTCCGGCCGGTTTGGAGGGGTGGGGTGGGGTGGGGGGCAACTGTGTCGGCCGCACCCTTGGAGCCTCAGGGGGCCCCAAAACGGGCCAAGAGGGCCCTAAAAGGCCACCCGGAGTACAAGAGGGCTACGAGTCGCCGAAAGATCGCTCCAAGACGCCCAAGATTGCCTCCAGACGGTCCCAGAGGCCCCCAGGACGCCCCAAGAAGCCACCAAGAGGCGTCCCAAGAGGCCCTCCAGATGCAACAGTCGTACCGTTCCGAAGGAGACGTATAATTTTAGCACATTCGCCTCTTGGGCTTTCACGAGGCCCACAACGGCCCAAGAAGACTTTAAGATCGACCCAAGATAACCCAAGAGGTCCCCAAGGGGGCTCAAAGACGGCCCAAGAGGGCCCCAAGACGGCCCCAGAAGCTTCCCAAACGACCCAGGAGGGCCCCAGGACGGCCCCAAGAGGAGGCCCAGAGGGGGAACCCGAATGAACATTTCGAGCACTCGGCCCCGAAAAAACCTGAGGAGGCGCCAATAGGCCCCCACCACAAGAGGCTCCCACGAGGCCCCCGAGAGGCCCGCCAGAGGCTCCTAGAGGCCTCAAAACGGCCCCTAAGAAGCCTCAAAAGTGCTGCCAGGAGAGCCCAGAGAAGCCCAAAAGCAAAGCCGCGATCCGCCAACCGCCCCCGACGAAATCCCAAGAAGCTGAAACCGCAAGATTCCCCAAACATCGTTCCGCAAACTCCGTTTTTCACTCTTATTGCCGCCCCGAGGGGTCGGCGGTGCGGCGTCAGCCACTGAATTCGCCGGCCCAACGGGCCAGAGGCGTGCTAAGATCTCCGGTAACTACTAAACAGTAGTTGTAGTTCGCGCGCGCGGGGCGGCCCCTGGGGGCCCCCGGACGAGAAGTACCCCGGCTGATCCCCGACAGGGTCCCGGGCGCTCCCCAGGGGGGAGGCTATTTTTCGCCACCCCTCACGAGGATCGCGGCCTCCGAGGGGGTGGCTGCAATCGACTACCCCCCCTCCCGCCCCAATGGGCCCCCAAGAGCCCCCCAAGAGGCCCCAGGGGAGCCCAAGACGCCGCCAAGGAGCCCCAAGACGCTCCCAAGAAGCCCCCAAGAGGCCCCCAAGACGGCCCCAAGAGGCCCCAACTAGCGCTCCAGGGCCGGAGGAATGAGCGAAGCGATTAATAATTGTTGTTGATCCCCCTGGTAACCGTTCTCTTTTTCAATTATTATCCCGGCAAAGCAACCTAACAGCGATGTGTAGAAGCATATCTGAAAGCATTCCCCTTAAGATTCAGATGAAAATCCAGTTGTCGAATTCTGCTGTTCTCGCAGTCGTAGTCGCATTCGCGATGACAGTCGCAGCGGCAACGGCAGTCGCAGTCACAGCCTCAGCCTCAGCCTGCCTCCTCCTCCTCCTCTTTCTCCTGCTCCTCCTCCTCCTCCTCCTCCTCCTCCTCCTCCTCTTCCTCCTGCTCGTCCTCGTTCTCGTCCTCCTCGTCTTGCTCGTCCTCCTCCTCCTGGTGCTCCTCCTCCTCCTCCTCCTCCTCCTCCTCCTCCTCCTGGTGGTCCTCGTTCTCCTCCTCCTGGTGCTCTCCCCCCCCCTCCTCCTCCTCGTCCTCCTCCTCCTCCTCCTCCTCGTCCTCCTCCTCCTCTCCTCCTCCTCCTCCTCCTCCTCCTCCTCCTCCTCCTCCTGGTAGTCCTCCCCCTCCTCCTCCTCCTCCTCCTCCTCTTCCTGGTCGTCCTCGTTCTCGTCCTCCTCGTCTTGCTCGTCCTCCTCCTCCTGGTGTTCTCTCCTCCTCCTCCTCCTCCTCCTCCTCCTCCTCCTCCTCCTCCTCCTGGTGGTCCTCGTTCTCCTCCTCCTGGTGCTCTCCCCCCCCCTCCTCCTCCTCTCCTCCTCCTCCTCCTCCCTCTCTCTTCCTCCTCCTCCTCCTCCTCCTCCTCCTCCTGGTAGTCCTCCCCCTCCCCTCCTCCTCCTCCTCCTCCTCCTCCTCCTCTGGTCGTCCTCCTCCTCCTGGTCGTCCTCCTCCTCCTGCTCGTCCTCCTCCTCCTCCTGCTCGTCCTTCTTCTCCTGCTCCTCCTGCTCCTCGTCCTGCTCCTGCTCGTCCTCGTCCTCCTGGTCTTGCTCGTCCTCCTCCTCGTCGTGCTCTTGCCCCTGCTGAAAATGTGGCCCAGGAATGGAGTTCTGGGAAGTCGAAGAGCACGAAGTTGCCTACAGTTGGCTACGGGCATTCAAAATGTGGCCCGGGAATGGAGTTCTGGGAACTCGAAGAGCACGAAGTGGCCTACAGTTGGCTCCGGGCATTCAAAATGTGGCCCGGGAATGGAGTTCTGGGAACTCGAAGAGCACGAAGTGGCCTACAGTTGGCTCCGGGCATTCAAAATGTGGCCCGGGAATGGAGTTCTGGGAACTCGAAGAGCACGAAGTGGCCTACAGTTGGCTCCGGGCATCCAAAATGTGGCCCGGGAATGGAATTCTGGGAACTCGAAGAGCACGAAGTGTGTGACTGTTGCATCTGGTTATTCTAAATGTGGCCCGGGAATGGCGTTCTGGGATCTCGAAGAGCACGAAGTGTGTGACTGTTGCATCCGGGTATTCAGAATGTGGCCTGGGAATGGAGTTCTGGGAAGTCGAAGAGCACGAAGTGTGTGACTGTTGGTGAAAAACGAGCCCGGCACCCTGCCGCCCGGCAACTCCCCAACACCTGCCCGGACCCCCCTGTGGAGTGATCTGTGAGCTCTTTTGAGTCAACTAGAAACCTATCAGTCTTCGCTGTTAGGTAAAAATGCTTCTGCCAGGGCTCACAGCCTGTTTTTTACGCTTACATATTCTTTACACGGGAAATCGAAGTGTCACCGAACTGGGCCCCTGGCCCCTGGTTTTGAATAACATCAACAACAACAAGGGCTCCCGCCAGAAACTTCCTCATCATTTATTTCCAAATCGCGCCCTCGCGCGGGATTTCCTCACAATGTACAAAGAAATCGTGCTCTCGCGTGGGACTTCCGTCATATTCAGACGCCGCGCTCTCACGCTCTCGCTGTGGATTTCCGCACGGCTTATTTGGGAATCGCGCTGTCGCTCGAGAGTTCCTCGCGATTCATGCAGAACGCACGCTTCAGCAACCCGCCTCGTGATCCCAGCCCCAGCATCTAACTTGCGAAACAACCAGAAGCGAACTTCTTCGACCGCCCTGCCAGCACTGCTGGTGATACGACGATGGGTTCTTATGGAATAGAGGTCGGGCATGGCGAGCTAGGATGATGATGATGATGCGGCTGCTGCTGCTGCTGCTGATGATGATGATGATGATGTTGATGATGATTATGATGATGCTGCTGATGATCATGATGCTGAAGCTGAAGCTGAAGCTGATGATGATGATGATGATGATGATGATGATGATGATGATGATGATGATGATGATGATGATGATGATGATAATGATAATGATAATGATAATGATGATGATGATGATGATGATGATGATGATGATGATGATGATGATGATGATGATGATGATGATGATGATGATGTGATGCGGAGGAGTCGGGGGCGGAGGCAGGTGAGCATAGAGGACGATGGGGGGGAGGAGGGAGGATAAGGAGCATGATGAGAAGGGTGAAAACGTCGAGAGGGAGGTTGAGGAGCAGGGGAAACATAAAATGGTGGAGAAGGTGGGAGGATGAGGGATGGGGACGATGACCAGGAGGAGGAGGAGGACGAGGACTGTGGGGATCAAGGTGTGATTCGCTGATCAGCCGCCTCTTACCTCAGGTCATCCCCTGGTTCGCCCCGCAACTGCTCGGGGAAGTCTCTCCGGCGGCCCGAGACTCTCCCGAAGTGATCCGTAACTGTTGCGCTCCAAGCGGACAAGCGGACAAGCGGCCTGCAGTCTAGGTGCCGCGGGGGCACTGCAGGGTGGCGCCAGGGCGCCGCTATTGGTGAAGCAATGCGACAACAACAAGACTCGATACATCAAATTGTCTGAAAGGAGGACAAGGAGGCAGACGGCGACGACGACACTAGAACATTAGCCGCGCAACCATGGCCACTCACCGTTGTGTGTACCCAGACTCCAAAGTGTCCAAACGATCAACGGTTCGGGTTTGCCCCATCCCAGCAGTCTGTGGCTGTAGCGTGGGCCCAGGCAGTCCACTTCGGATAAGCCTGGCGGCCCCAGGAGCGTCTCGGCAAGGTGCAGCTCCGACGGGGGGAGGCCTGTGTTTTCCGAGGCGAACCCGTCGAAGAGGTGCTCGTCGTGCTTCTCCCGCGGCCGCGGTGGGGAGAGGCCAGACTTAGGTCGGGCATGTCCCCCTACAGGCGGATTTGGGACGAAAAAGAAAACATACCCAGACAATGCCCCCTAAAATATCCGAAAATTGTCAAAACATCGTCCCCAGGCTATACCTTCTACACTATTCTTGAACATTCCCCCTGTAGCGGGACGGGCCCGACGTAAGGCCAGGACGTGCCGCGGACTAGGCGGCGGGCTCCTCAGGCGTGAGGCCGCGCACCGCGTCCACCAGGTGGACGACGCGCCGCAGGCTACTCGGGGCGGGTGGGGGCATGCAGACCGGTCGGCCGTCGGAGGACGCGACGCCCAGGCGTCCCCGTCTTCGAGGGCAGGTCCAGCGAGGGGCAAGTTACGGATCAGAGCAGAACCCCCCGCACTCGTCACTGACTGTGCATTGCGCACCATCCCTCTCCAACAAAGGGGCCCAAGGACAAACAACACACACAACCACACACAGACACACGCACACACATACTCACACACACACACTCACACACAAACACACATACAAAAACACACGAACACACAGTCACGCAAACACATATTTTTAAAGCCAGCGGCGCAGAGGGTCCTCAAGCGCGAATGGCAACACACACGCACACCGACACACACACACACCACCGACACACACACACACACACACGCACACCGACACCAACACCCACACCGACATGCACACTCACACCGACACACACACACACACACCGACACCGCCGACACACACACACTGACACACACACACACACGCACCGACACACACACACACACCGACACTCACACCGACACACACACACACACGCACATACACACAAGCCGACACACACAAGCACACAAACACACAAACATACAAACACACACACAACCATCATACAAACACAAACGCACACACACACACACGCTTTCGAGCCAGCGGTGCAAAGGGTCTTCAAGCGCAAGCAACAACACCCGCACCGACACACACACACACCGACACACACACCGACACACACACACCGACACTCACACAAACACCGACACCCACACCGACATTCACACACAAATACACACCGACATACACACACTGATACCCACACCGACACACATACACCGATACACACATCGACACACACACACACCAACACACACGCACACCGACACACACACACCGACACCGACAACGATACTGACACACACACACACACACACCGACACCGACACCGACACACCGACACACACACACACAAACACCGACACACCGACACACCGACACACGGACACGCACACACACACCACCGACACACACCGACACACACACACCAACACACACACACACCGGCACACACACACACATCCCCCCACACACACACACACACACCACACACACGCGCACACAACTCACAATACACGACATACAACACACAACACACAACACACATAAAACACCAAACCCAGAATTCCCACAATTTGTCAATCTGTTCTGGATTTTCGTCTCCCCCTCCATCTCAAAGATTTTTCCCGCATTTCCCTGGACATAGAGGATTGTTTGTGTCTGTGTCTATTTTCCCTCCTGGCCAAAGAAAAACAATGCATTCGTCACGGGTGGTGTACTGCGGCCTCCTTCCCAAGGTCCCCTCGTCGGAAGTCGGTGCAAGCATGTCTGTGCACTTCTGCGACCGCCCGAACAAATGAGGGTTCCGTGGGAATATATCGGGCTCGCGATCCAGGAGGGCTGGACGGTGATGCTTTCATGGTCCCAATAGCAATCTGGGACTAAGGAAGGCCAAACGAGTCCGAACACTATGGCCGGAAAGCAGGACTAGATCGGTGAGAACTTCCTCGGATCTACAATGCGAGTCAGTGGTCGCATGAATACTCGGTCCACAGGACGTGGCACATGTGGATGAATTGGGGAGGAGACGCCATCCGTCCATGTAGCCGGTTGAGCATTGACATTTGTATGGCGATGAAGCGCGAACGCGAATTTCAAAACGAACCGCCTTCAACCCGAGTAGCTGCTGAGACTCGCACTGCTTACTGCCATGAATCGACGGGTGTCGGGCGAAAGCCCGCTTTTGAAAAGGAGCCGCCCTCCGAATTCTCCAAGCTTGGAACACATGTGTCGCGGACACATCAACGGAATCCCCACTTCAACATTGTGCTGGCCAAGCGGGCCAGAGGCATGCTAACATCTCCGGTAACATCTTTCGATTGTTTTAGCTCGCGCGCGTGGCGGCCCCTGAGGGTCTCAACAAGAAAACTACCCCGGGCGGTCCCTGGGCGGCCGGTGTCTTCTTCTTCTTGTACTACTACTACTACTACTACTGCTGCTGCTGATACTACTACTACTGCTACTACAACTACTACTACTACTACTACTACTACTACTACTACTACTACTACTACTACTACTACTACTACTACTACTACTACTACTACTACTACGACTACGACTACTACTACTACTACTACGACTACGACTACGACTACGACTACTACTACTACTACTACTACTACTACTACTACTACTACTACTACTACTACTACTACTACTACTACTACTACTACTACTACTACTACTACTACTACTACTACTACGACTACTACTACTACTACTACTACTACTACTACGACGACGACGACTACTACGACTACTACGACTACTACGACTACTACGACTACTACTACTACTACTACAACAACAACAACTACTACTACTACTACTACTATTACTACTACTACAACTACTACAACTACTACAACTACTACAACAACTACTACTACTACTACTACTACTACCATGTAGCGCCCCTCACGGGGGTAGAGACCAATTGGACCAAGTGTATTTGCTGGGGCGTCACGCTGTCACCCTGTTGGTTTGGCTTTGCCGTCTTATTGCTCCCTTTCATGATTACGTATTTCGCAAATCCATATGTAGATTCACCCCACGCCTCTCTGTATTGTCGGTTCGAATCTCTAGTCTTGTATGTTGCACTGGTTTTTGTTTAAATTAAGCTCATGGCGTCTTGGTTGTCGCTGAATTTCTGATTTGGCTCCCCCCGCCGTGCTGTCATCGCCCATTCCTCTCTCCTCGCGCGTTTCTTTCTTCTTCCCCTTCTTTTCTGGTTTGCGGGCCCATTTTGGAAACTCAACCACCCCCAATACAACTGTCATCCCCCAGCCCCCCCCCAGACTAGCATCATTATCATGATCCGTTTCCGCGTGTCCATTTTTGAAACTCAACCACCCCCACAGCACATCTGCCTTCACATGCGGCCTCTGGGGACCTCGTGAAACCTCCAAGGCTCTCCTAGGGTATCCTCAGCAATCCAGGGGCGTCCTCAGCGTTCTGGAACTTTTTGGGTCGTTCAGGATACTCCAGGGCCTCCTGGGGTCTCCTGGGGCCTCGTGGAACCTCGCAGGGCAGCCTGTGACCAGGGGGCGTGGCACGGGACGCGCCAAGGGACCATGACCCCTCGTAAGTAATACGGATTTCGCGCCCCCAGTGCCAAGACCCTTTGTAGATTAGCCTGGGGTCGCGCTCCCAGGGCCAAGATCCCTCGCAAATTACGACGGATGCACGCTCCCAGGGCCACGATCCCTCGTACATTGTACGAGTTCGGCGCTCCCAGTGTTTAGGGGCACCTGCCCCCTTTCCTCATCATGCTCGTCCTCCTCCTCATCCTTCTCCTCGTCCTCCTCCTCCTCCTTTTCCTTGTCCTCCTCCTCCTCCTCCTCCTCCTCCTCCACGTCCTCCTCCTCCTCCACCTCCCCCTCCCTACCTCGGGCGTGATGGACCATGGGACCTCATGGAGCCTCCTGGTAATCCCGGGGGCCTCCTGGGAGAGCAACCTCTGGGAACTTCCTGCGGCCTCTTGAAACCTCCTGGGCTCTCGTAGGGTATCCTCAGCCCTCCAGGGGCACCACCACCACCACCACCACCACCACCACCACCACCACCACCACCACCACCACCACCACCACCACCACCACCACCACCACCACCACCACCACCACCACCACCACTACTACTACTACTACTACTACTACTACTACTACTACTACTACTACTACTACTACTACTACTACTACTACTACTACTACTACTACTACTGCTACTATTACTACTATTACTACTACTCAGTCATACGCCGCAGGCGCGAGGACGCAGACAGTGCTGTGACACCCTGTCGTGCCATAGCTGTCGATTATGCAAAAATCGTAGACTGACGCGGTATGCCTCATCCGGTACCATTCGTACCATTCGGGCGGTCGGTGTCACGCATGTCGAAGTTCCTGCGGCGATTTTCAAGACCCCCAAGGGCTCCCCACGAGCACACCGAGGAACCCAGGGCCTCAAGGAACTCCAAGAGATCATTCGAGTTGGGATGCGAGGGTGGCAGGTTCCAGATTGGCCTGCACATGCTCCCAGAAGGCTTCAAGATAACATCATCATTGTCACATGCAGCTCCACAAGGTTTCACATAGGCCTAAATTCATTCATTGATTTTGCTGGGATGTTTGAAATATGCTGGCGCTACCACCTCTCTCAGTGTTCCGACCGCTCAAGGCGGCCCATTCAGCCCCCGAGATTGACAGCAATCGGGCCAAGAGGCCTCCTGGACGGCCACGAGACGGTCCAAGAGGGCCCAAGGGGCCTCCCAAGAAGCCTCCACACCCCCGGGAGGGTCCGAAGAAGGGGAACCTGAACTGCAATTTCGAACCCTTTCCTGACAGATGGCCCCCCAGACTGCCAAAAGGCCTCCAAGAAGGCCCCAAGAAAGAGACCTCCAATAGGCTTCCGAGAGGCCCCCAAAGGCCCCCGCAAAGGCCCACAAGAGGCCATAAAGGTGCCCCCGCCAACGCAGGCAAGCGTCAGCGACGCAGCAAGGCTCTCCTTCAACACAGCCTCCAAGACGCCCCCTCAGGAGGATATTCGGAACGCTCCCCAAGAGGCCCCAAAGGCCTCCAAGATCCCCCAAAGAGACCTCCAGAGGGGCCAAACGACCTCAGGAGGCCTCGAAGCGTCCCCGCGACCGCAGGCAAGTCTCACCGATGCTGCATGACAACCCTCCAACGAGGCCTCCAAACCTCAACCAATGCGCGATACGCGTGCGCGATCTGTTGCCGTCACAACCTCCAGATCTTCCAGCCGCATTTCAAACCCAACGCCCGACGCAGAACGGAATACCCGACGCAGTAGAGCACGGCATCACTGCCCACGTGGCATGCAACTGCCAGCGATGCTGCAATACAGTTCTCGAACGAGGCCTTGAAGAAGCCCTCAGGACCATTTTTGAAGAGCTCCTCATCTCTTCCCCGTCCTCCTTCTGCTCCTGCTGTTTTTTTTCTTGCTCTTCTGCCTCCCAAGAAATGTGCGATACGCGGTGTGCGATCTGCTGCACCCGCGCCCTTCACACACAGTGATGCTGCATGGGCCAGTGGAAGGAGCGCAGCGATTATGTACGTTAGCCAGCGTGTATCCTAAACAATGCGTCATTGCATGGTGGAGGTGACAACTATACGGTGCAAGCTGTGGTGAACGCTATGTGGTGTAAGCTGGTGAGGTGATCACTGTGCGACGTAAGCTATGTGGTAAAAGCTATGTCGTTTAAGCTAGGTGGCGTGAATTGCAGGGCAAAGCTATGGGCTGTAAGCTATGTGATGTAAGCTGTGTCGTGCAAGGCCTGTAGTGGAAGCTATGTCGCATAAGCTCAGATCGCGGGGCCCTCACGAGGCGGCACGGGCGGCAACGTGGCGCAACCTCGGCATGCGTACACCTCCCCAGCGCACGTGGCGCCCACGAGGCGGCGGCGCAACCCTGGCGAAACCTTAGGTCGGGCCTGTCCTCCTAGAGGCCGATTTTGGACGGAACATAAAAAATACTCAAACATACTCACAAACGGTCAAACATAGTAACAAAATCGTCCCCAGACTATTTTTTGACTATTTTTGAATATTCCTCCTGTAGAGGGACATGCCCGACTTAAGCATATCCCCAAAGCGCGGGGCGGCCACAAGGCGCTCACGAGGCGGCAACGCGGCGCACCCTCGGCATACTCCCCCCCCCAAACGCGGGGCGCCTACGAAGAGCCAACGAATCCGGCACGGGACTCAACGTGGCGAACCTCCGGAGCACTAGCCGAGTGCTTGAATGAAGCAAGAGCCCGTACGTAACTGCAAACACTGCGTGGGGGAATGATTGCATCCATCTGTGCAACGTTCTGAAGGTTCAATCTTCAGGAGCCGCGAGCGTGAAGTGACCTCAGGCCGGAACCGCGCTTTGAAAACCGTCCCCCCCTCCCATCCGTGCAACACTTTGGTAGGGAAACGAGCTCTATACACCGACGCTTTTTTCCAGCCCTGCGCTGAAATTCGCACGGGAACGCGGATCCTGGTGTATACGGGATGCTGGTGTATACATCTTTCGTTGTTTCCCTTGGAAGACGGGGGAGAAGTATACACCACACCGCCCCGACGTCGTCCCCGACCCTCAAAAAGTCCTGGGATTGGCAGAGAGCCCGCCGCTGGTAAAGTATATGTTCCAATTTCCGAAAAACCGTCCCCCCCTCCATCCGTGCAACACTTTGGAGCTCACACGGTGCACTCGGGACGCACGTCGCGAGGAAGCCGCAAACGATGGAGCGCTCGACCTCCAACGAGCCCTACGTCCGTGCAGCCGTTCGAACTCCCAAAACGTCACGTTCGCACTTTTTGCGCGGACGTCTCAAGCGGGAACCGGTTGAAGCTTGATGGTGATGCTGATGATGACGGTGGTGGTGATGCTGATGCTGATGATGCTGATGGTGATGATGATGATGATGCTGATGATGATGTTGATGCTGCTGATGATGAAGGTGATGATGTTGATGTTGATGCTGATGGTAATGCTGATGCTGGTGATGATGATGATGGTGATGATAATGCTGATGATGTTGATGCTGATGATGCTGATGATGGTGAGGAGGGTTAGGAGGACGAGAGGGAGGAGGAATTCACAAGCTTCTGAAGCCCGGACCGAGAGGCCCAGACCGCACAGCACACACATCGTGCCGTGCGACGAAAACAGATGCTCGGAAAAGACACGGGGTAGGATAACGGAGGGAGAGGAGGATGACGAGGACGGGCACCACGAGGAGGATGATAAAACAACACCCGTCACGCATCGGTGATGCTTTCATTCGCCCTCCCATCCCAAGTCCTCTCGTCCTGAAGTCGATGCATGGACCATTCCTTTTCGCTTCCGTGAGCGCCCGCTAGAAAGGCGAAGGTCCAGTGGGCCTCCTTCTGGCTCAGCACCCGCGATGGCTGGAATTGTCATGATTCTGTGCCCCTCAAGAACAACTGGAAATTGAGAAACCCAGAAGACTCCGTATCCAGCGGTCCTTGCGCACATTATTCAAGGACTGGAACAGTGGAAGCCCTGTCGGCTTCAAAGCTGGCGTCGACAATCGGACTATGGACTATATGGGTCGGCAGCATATGGTGGCAATCTGCAGTGAGTAAGGGAAGACGCTGCCCTCCGTCTATGTATCCATCTGCTTGAGTTTCTGCTCACGTGACAGACGGCGAAGAGAGAAGACGACTTTCAAACTGAGATGCCCTCAGTCCGAGTAGCTGCTGGAGCTGTTAAGGTCTATGGTCGTACGCGGGGCAAGCTCGGGTGAAAGCCCAGCTGTGAAAAAGGAACCGCCCTGCGTCCGTGCATCTGCTGATGAATATAACTGTTGATGAGTTGGCGTGGGTGAGTCGTATGGCGGGGAACCCAATTTGATAAAGAACCGCCTTATTTCTGAATTTGGTTCGGTCGACGTTCATAGTCAAAAGTATCCACCCTCAGTCCATGCCGTTTTTTTAACTCCAAACGCTAGTATCAAATAGACAGAGGGAGTCGCTGGGGAGAACCGACATTTGAAGCCCATCCGCCCTCCATCCGTATAGCTGGTGGAGCGTTCCAGAACTAGGGTCATGCGTGTTAAGACATTTAAAGCAAAAACTCGCCGTATGTCGAAACGTGCTGCCATCTCGTGCGCCCCAGGCCAACAACGCACTCGTGCAACACGTGCAGGACCCGATGTTTGTGGAACCCAATATGTGGGGACACCGCGCGCGTGTGAACCTTGCGCGTGAGAAGGTGTGGCGCGCGGGGCCAGTGGGCGGGAAACCCTCGGGATCTCAGTCATGGGCCCTAGCAGCCACCAAGACAAACACGACAGACAATAACGATTCTTCGGACCTCCCTCGTGTCCCAGCATTGGTGGGCCCAACCATCGGGCGCAAAAGCAATCGTTAACGTTTTTCTCGAAAGTGCAAACAGCAATCGCGACGCGCAGCAGCGGGCGCCAGGCAGGGCCCCGGTCGGTCCGGGGCTTTTCGGAACTGCGTGGGGCGCTGCGCTGCGAGGCGAGCGAAGTCCGCCCCACTGCCCCCGGCGACGCGTAATTCGCCGGGGAGGAAAAAGGGGGGGCGGAGGAGGGAGAGGAGGAGGGGGAGGATGGGGATGAGGATGAGGATGAGGATGAAGATGAAGATGCCGATGGTGATGGTGAGGATGATGATGATCAGATCAGAACCCATCGGGGGCCAGCAGGAATCCCGGGCACTCGAGCCCCTAGGATCGGGCTACACCCGAGCTTCAGTTTGCGATGCGTGACCGAGGACAGTCGCGACTCACGGCCGTGACTATAACGGCAATTGTCGCTTTGCCCCCAGAAGCCGCAGAGCCGCGCTCGCATCCGAACCGTTCCACCTTGCAGAAAACCGGTCCCCGCAGTCGTATAGAGCTCCGAGGGGCGCTCAGGGGGACCAGGGACCCTCACGGCATCAGTAATCTTAACGCGCTTACGCGTTCCAGCCTCATCGCTCGCACGTCGGCACCTACGAGGCTCTCCACCCACCACCTGGCCCTGAAAGAGATCCTACTCGTGCGGTGATCGATCGTACGACAGAGGCAACCAGCTCGGGCCCAGTTTGGCTCGTGCTGCTCTAGCTCTGGGTGGGGATGTGGTGAGAGAGGCGAGGCTCGGAGCACGGGGGGGGACAAGTGGGGAAACTGAGGATCGGCGTGCTGGCTGCGTGGCTCAGGCGTTTTACGAGCTCCTCGGTCCGTCGTTTTTCTACTCGGGAATCCTAACACCTACTCCTCCATCATCGCCTCGAGCTCGTGGTATCCCGTGTTTACCAGGCACTCGTACTGGCCCCACGGGGCCATGCCCTGCTTGTAGACTGCGCCCACCTGGTCCAGCGCCTCGTGCACTGGCTGGTCGTGGGCCTTGCCGTTCGCGACGCTCAGGATGAGCTTGACCTTGCATATCTCGTGGAAGTCTGTGATCTTCACCATCGGCACGAGCTCTCCCATCTGCAAAACGCTGACCTGCTTCTGCTGCTGCTGCTTGTTGCGATCCTCGAGCTGCGCCTTGCCCGCGCGCCTCTCCGCCACTCCCTCCGCGGAGATGTCCTCGGAGACCCCCGCGTTGTACGCCGCTGAGTTGGAACCCATCTCTGTGATCCTCTTGTCGGCCTCCGCCAACGGGAGACCTGTGAAGTGCCTGTGAAGTACTTCTGGATTGCCTTGATCTCCATCGTCATGCCGTCGAGCTCAGATGTGTCCACGATCTTCGGGTTTCCCTTCTTCGCGCTACCTGCCGCTACTGCACTTGCTCCCGATGCTGCTCGTGACTGCCGACTTCCTCATCTGCAGCTCCACCTTGCACGGCTCGGCTGCGTCTTTCCTCGAGTGCCTCGAGCGAGGCTTCGAGCGAGGCCTGCAACCGCGACGCGTGGTAAAGGCTGTGGCTGGTGCACGGTCGCGAGGTGCAGTTGGAGTGTAGGTAGGTCGGCAAACTCGATTGCGCGCTCCGGCTCGGGGCGCGTGAACTGCTGCGGAAGAACGACGGGATAGTTGAGTGTCGACTTCTGGGCTATGCATATTCCCTGTCGGTACGCTGCCATGATGTGATTGATGGCCGTGCGCCTGCGTGCAAATTTTGAGGCGCGCGCCGGGCACTGGTTTTCGACAGGATACTTCGTGAACCTGTTTAGTTGTCCGTGTTCGCTTCCTCCTCTGTGTGATTGATGTGCTCGAAGTGCGCGTGCCGCGCGGAACCTTTTTCGTGCCCCAGGCCGTCCTCGTTTAGTAGAACGCATGGATGCCCACCCTCGAAGCACTCCTGATCCTCGTAGAGCCTGATGGGGGTCCCCGTCGGGGACTCTTATCCACGAAGTCTCTTCATGTTGACCTTCAGGAACTTGGCGCGCAGCTCTGGCACCGGGAACACCCTCAGGAAGTCGCAACCTACGTCGCTCAGAAACTCTATCCCGTCTTCGAGCCTACCCAAGTCGAACAAGTCGTTCTTGAACTGCAGGGCCCAGAGGTTCGTGCGGTCCTTCGGGGTGACCTCTGGGGCATGCTCCGGAGCCCAGGAGAACTGTTGTGGCGTCGCGTTCTCGTGGGCGATCTTCCCAAAGACATCGGCCAGATCCTGGGCGTGGCGATGGCGGTGGCGAGCGAGAGCTTGACGAGGTCGAAGACGACGCGCCGCAAGCTCAATGCTGGGGGGTGCGACCTCTATCTTTTCTTCCACGCAGCTTCCGCACATATGGCCGTGGCCTTCCACCGTTCTTCCTCTCCCTCATCAATCGGCTGCCCATAGATCGCAACCCCCTGGCACGACGCGCGAGCATGCGTGACCGCGACCCAATCGAGCTTCTTTGCACGGTCCTTCGCGAGGGCCCTCGCCTCGAGACCTGGGGCCGCTGCTCCGATCACTCTGCTCGTGAAGACGAAGCGCTTGCGCCCGAAGAAGGCGCATGCTTTCCAGAACTTGCCCATCCCACGCCAGCCCGCCCGAATGGCTGAGCGCCTCGCCCTAATCTCCCCGTCGTTTCGCCCTGAGGTCTGGGTTCTGGCCCCCGGGAAGACCGAGGTGGCTTGCGCTTCTCCAGCGATGGGGGCAATATGGTAGCGGGGCGCCCTGGTGGATCTCTGCGAGCCTTGTCCCGCGAAACAGGGACCCAGAGTTTTTTTTGTTTCTCGCGACTCTGCGCCAGGCCGATGCGGCTGAGGGCCTCGTACAAGTCGCGATCCGAGGTCTCGACCTTCGCAGCCGCGCTGCGCGCGTCTGGGACCGCGTGCGTGCAGGTCAGGTCGCTCGCGTACTTCCAGACGCCCAGATCGCGCCTTTTTTTGTGATGGGGCATCCGGCTGTCAGTGCATGTGCATCATTCGAAAGGCAAAGAATGCGCCGCCACTCCTGCGCCGGCTGCTAAAACGCGACCCTGAACTTGGCGGCCGCGCCGGAATCGCCCATGAAACACCCCGCGGCGTTGACAAAGGTGCCGCCCCCGTCGTGTACGTGCACGACGCGCGCTGTGCAGCGATGTCTCTTGGGCATGATCTGCGCGCCCCCTGGCTGACGCATCTGGTGCACCGTCTTGTCGAGGTGCTCGTGGCTGACGCTGGCAGACGCGTTCGTCGCGTCGTGCTTGGCGGTGATGTGGCTGGCCTTCGCTGCCGAGAGGCGCCGCTGCAGCGCGTTGCCCGCCGCGAGCGCCCCCGCCCTGGATCGTCTCTTTGCGTCGCCGTGGTCCTCGCGTGGCATGTCGAGGTCGTCGCGTAGGTGTCGGGTGCCGACCCGTGCCTTGCCGAAAAACTACAGAGTCCATGTAGGAGGCGTGTCCCTCGTGCGCTTGCTTTCTGATTCATATTGCTGACCTGATGCGTCTGTGATCGATTCCACCGCGTGCGTTGTCTCGCTCCTGCCAACTGCGCCAACCGAAACTCCTGCAGTACAGGGCCCATGGTGGGTGTCCGCTCCCCTCGATCGCTGCGCTGGGTATCGCAAGACATCAGCAAGCACCAGATCTCCGTCGGCATGGGCCAGTGTGGACAAGCACGGCGGCGGTGGCTACTCGAAAACTTCTCGACCAGCCTGTTGAGGTCAAGGTTGGCCGCCTCCCAGTGCTCCGTCTCAGGATGGAACGGGTAGTCCGCTCCGCGGCCTTCACGATGAACCGTTCCTGCTCGACCTGCTCCGCCGCGGGGCCGCCCTCTCGCCCCTCGCCCGCCAGGTCCTCAGCCCATTCTTGAAGATCTGGTTGTGCGTCGGGAAGCACGTATAGGTTACGCCTGCGGGGGGCTAGCCCATTGCCTGCCATCTCGAAGCGCGCGCGCCATGCCGCGTCCTCTCTGTGAGACCAGAACGCTGCTGCCAAGGGGTCGTGAAGGTCGGATTCGCGTTCCTGTCGAAGTCGGGATCGTGCTTCTTTGCGTTGCCTCGTGCACTGTCTCAAGTACCTTGCACTCTCCAGACTGCCATCTAGATTGTCACGTGCTGCAGTGCGCGCGTGAAGTGCTGCCCCCCTCTCCCGCGCCACCCGCGCGTGCAATTCTGGCCGGTCTTTACGACTGGCCGCGTATCGTGTTTGAGCACACTGTTTACTAGTATTGGCAGTATCTGCCCATGAAGACTCGAGTATGTGATCCCGCATCCAGGTGGTGACCTCCGTGTGTCCTGCTTCACGTAAGCGCCGCTCCAACGCCAGCTCGACTTCTTTCCTGCACATCTTTGCCTCCTCCTCATCCTTCAGCGCTTTACTGAGAGAGAAGAAGTTTCATTTTGTCACGTCCACCCTTGGGGCCTGCAAGGTGAGCTTGTAGTCTATCTCCGCCACGATTCTCGTGCGGTCAAGCATCGCGATGGACGGGCTAGCGCGTACTCTGCGAGTGAGGTTGTAGGCTATCTCAAATCGCTGCACCCTCTGCAACCACGGGGCCGAGATCGCTAGGTGGTCGATGTAGCTGGAGCTCTTGTGTCCATGGAAGGTGGGGCCGCATGGACACCAGCTCGTGATCGTAGCCAGGCCTGTGTCCTCCTGCTGCTCTCGATAGGTCGTGCCCGCCACGTGTTCTGGCGTCCTCGGGGAGGGTACCAGGCTCACGCTATCCACCTCCTGCACGAGGCCCTCGCTCGACCGTAAGCCCATTCCGTCGTTGAGGCCGGTCGAGGCGATGACTGCTCTCTTGTTCGGGGTCCCGTCCATAATGGTGTAGAACGTCTCCGCCAGCCTCCTCCCTGTTGTCCCATACCTCGAGATGCCCCTAGCCTCGGTGCGCCGAGGCGGAAAGTAGCCTACAATCAACGTCAGGTCGTGCTGGGAGGACTTCGCTCTCATTGCTCCTATGCGTCCGTGCAGCGAGCCCTGCACAAGCCAGAAGTGAAAGAGGTGGGCTGTCCCGAATCTCCTACGGTTGAGCCATATCTCCCCCTCGCAATTCTTGTTCGCAATGCTGCCCCGCGCCCCGCTCCATCCGAACTTCAGCATCAAGAAACCCTCGTGCATGTACAGCTTATGATCTGTCGGGTGCTCCCAATTTTTCTTCGCAGTGATTCCAGAGAGAAGGACAATGTCTGCAAACTTGATCTGCTGTGCCACGTCGAGACGTCGGTTGCAATCAGAGAGAAAGAGAGAAAGAGAAAGAGAAAGAGAGAGAGAGAGAGAAACAATATATATATAGAGAGAGAGAGAGAGAGAGACAGAGAAAGAGAGAGAGAGAGAGAGAGAGAGAGAGAAAGAAAGAGAAAGAGAGAGGAGGTTCCAGTGCACGATCTCCACAAACAAGGGGCCACGTATCGCAGTGCCGAGGGCTGTAAGACGGCAAGAGACTGCGGTAGAGGCCTCATGCCCCTGGAACCTCGGGCCAGGGCTTGATGATGATGAAGATGCAGATGATGATGCTGCTGCTGCTGATGATGATGATGATGATGATGCTACTGATGATGATGGTGATGCTGATGGTGATGATGAGGAGGAAGAGGAGGAAGAGGAAGAGGAAGAGGAAGAGGAGGAGGAGGAGGAGGAGGAGGAGGAGGAGGAGGAGGAGGAGGGAGGAGGAGGAGAGAGGAGGAGGAGGAGGAGGAGGAGGAGGAGGAGGAAAAGGAGGAGAAGCGTCGCCTACCCACGCGCTGGCACGTGCCCGTTGCACCCTAGGCGCGCACTTCGTCTCGCCCCCGCCGGCGTCGCCACACTGGTGCCGCACCAAAGACAAACGACCTGGCCAGGCCCCTGCGCGGGGGCGTGCGGCCACCCAGCAAAAATGGTGGCGAGTAAAGCGCCTGGGCGGACGGGGTCGTCTCCGACTCTGCATTGGGGCGGCTGTGAGAGAGCGCGTCTGGCGGGCGCCGTGTCCAGCGGCGCGAAGGCTGCGCGAGCCCAGGCCCTGCGGCGCACTCTGCGCCAGTGGCGCCGCCGGCGGCGCGCGGCGCTCGGCTGGCGGCGCCGCCACGAAAGCAGCCCGCGGGGCGGCTGCAATCATGCGCTCCTCCACCCCCAGCAGTTTGAGCTTCCTGTGGCAAGCGCGCGCACCACTTCCGCTGCCTTTCCTGTGGCAAGCGCGCACCACTTCCGCTGGCGGGCCCCGAGGCGGTCCCGCTCGCTCAGCCTCAGGCGCCGCGCCCCCGCCTGCGCCCTGTGCTCGGGCACCCAACAGGCTCGGAGACGTTCGGTGCGTGCGGCGCTCACCATCGGATGACAAATCCCGCGTGTCGCCGTCGACCACGCAAGCCACCGCCACTGCGGCCGTCACCTCGGCCCGCTGCGCACTCAGCCTCCCGACTGCCGGACAAGCCAGGCTGGGGCTCTCGAGATCCATTACTCGCAAGCCCCATGCTGCTCGCGCGATGTACGGGTCGGTGGGACGGAGGCGCGCCCCATCGCTCCACACCGTGCGGCGGGGCGCTTCCAGAAGCAGCGCGGCCTGGGGCGGGAGCTGCGGGTCTTCGCTCCAAGCGACCTCCGCGAGTGAACCACCCCACAAAGCGGTCACAACCTTGCATGGCAAGCGACTGGTTCGGTCACGATGCTGCCGCACATGGCATTCCGCAGCGTTCCAGCAGCCTCGGGCGCAAGTGCTTCGGCAGCACGCAGGCGGCGGGTGACCCACCTGCCCACTCCGACGGCCAAAGGGGCAACTCAATGCTGCCAAGGCCATATGCTCGGTGGGCGGTCCCGTGTGCTCCGCCGGGCGCCATCCGTGCGGCGCCGCAGGCATGCCGACCCATCGTTCTACGTCGTCGCCAAACCCGAACAAGGCCCCCCCCCTTCACCTGCTTCGGTCCTTCCTTGTGCGCGAGCACGGGTCCAAGGGAACGCTGGCCGAGGTTGTTCCCTCCTCTGGGCCCCCGTCGCGGCTATGACCCTGCCACCGCCCACTCTAGCCAGGAACTAGTCTGCGCCGTGCAGGACGCAGGAGGTCTGGCGTGTCGCTCGCAAGGATATGTGGACTGACTTCCTCGCGTCCGTTCTCCCCCCCCCACCCTCGCCGTCGCTGCCGACCCTAAGCTCCAGCACCCCAAGATGCTTGCAGCCTTCCTCAACGGCTGGGGGCTTGACGAGCTCGACGGCGGGGCCTCGCTGTCCAACGCCGACCGGCGTGCCCTCGCCGCCCGGACCAGCTCCTACGCGAGCAGCCCGCGCCGCCACCAAGCAACTTCAACTGGGGAGCCGCCCCCCCGCCTGACCAGCCCGGTGCCCAGCCCGGCTCCGCCCCGACCTAGGGCGCCGCCCCCGCTGCGGTGAAGCGCCCCCGCAAGTGCGAGGCAGGCGAAGCTCCCCGTTCGCAGGGTACTCCTGAGAGGAGG
>CAUYUJ010017849.1:47649-135149 GCA_963575745.1 Prorocentrum cordatum
AGGAGGAGGAGGAGGAGGAGGAGGAGGAGGATAAGGCGGAGACGGAGGCGGAGGCGGAGGCGGAGGAGGAGGAGGAGGAGGAGGAGGAGGAGGAGGCCGCCGGGTGCGACGGGCGGCTCGCGCCGGGAGCTGCCGGCGCGGACTGCTCAGCAGCCTGTGCTCGGCCAGGCGCGGACGCCGAGTGGGCCGCCGCCGGGTGAGCTGCCAGGCCGTCCGGGATGCCGTCGCGGGCCGACGGAGGGCCGCCGCCACCAGGCGGGTGTGACGGGCGGCTCGCGCCGGGAGCTGCCGGCGCGGCCTGCGCAGCAGTGGGCACTCGGCCGTCGCGAAGGCGATGTGAGGCTGCGAGCCGGATCCCCGAGGCCGCCTCGTAGGGGGCGACGCGGCCGTGCTTGTCAAAGAACTTCTTCTGGAGGTCGTAAATGTGGAGCGCGAGCGCGATCCCGCGAAGAGCCGCCCCGCGGGACCACTCGCCAGCGCGCTCGGCCGCGCTGCCAAACCCGAGACGGCCGAGAGGGCCCGGCAGGAAAGAGCGCGGCAGAGCGACCCAGCGCCGGAGCCGCCGGGGCGAGATAGTGCCGGGCGTCGTCCGCTTCGCGCTCGCTCGCAGCCGAACAAGCAGGGTCGCGGCTGCATGATGTGCATGCGGCCAGCCGTCGTCCACCGCCCTCCCAATGTCTTGAGGGCCGCCCACTGCCGCGATGGCGGCGCCTGCGCCGGCAGCCCGCGCAGCGCGGCCCAGCGAGCTTCCAGGGTGATCGGCGCGCCGAAGCCCCAGGCGCGGAGTCGATTCCGCAGCGTCATCGCCATGGCCTCGGGGTGAAGCGAAGCTGAAAGGGAGCGGATAAAGACAGTCTGAAGCTTGGGCTTCCTCATCAGCAGCGCTGCCGACCTCTGCTCTGCCTCTGCCGCGGCGATGGCTGCTTGGATCCGCCGCTCCGGAATGAGCGGTTGGGCCTGCCCGGCCACCGCGCTCGCGTATTCCTGGACGATGACTCTGCGGAGAACCCAGAACGGTGGGGGGAAGTCGCCTACCCTCACCCGCACCCACGGAAGGTGATCCTCGGCATCCGTGGCGAGCCGCTGCAAGGCCGCCTGCCAGTCAGAGACCGTCGTCGTTGCCGCGCGCCACCGGATGGCCAGCCTATAAGGCTGAAGCGCCACCGGCGCAGGGGACTTCAGCCAGTTCGCCAGGGCCAGCAGGTCCGTTTTGCGGAAGGTCGAGGGAGGGGGGCGCAAGACCTTGTGGAGCAGCAGATGCTCGCGCCGGCAGGCCGCAGGGAGCAGGGGGGAGAACTGGGCCACGTACGACAAACAGCTGACGCTGGCTGTGTTGTAGGCCCGCACCGCGAAGCTCACAGGCGAGCCCGAGGCGGCTATGACATGGCTCCGACGCCACCACTTCAGGCAGGGCAGCTCCCAGACCAAGTCGAGGTCCACCGCGGGCGCGGTGAAGACCCCGAGGAACTTGGCCTTGCCGTCGATCCGGACATGCGCCCAACCGCACTGCATCTCGGCCAGTTTCGAGCGCAGCGCCTGCGCCAGGGCCGCGTCGCAAGCTGCCCAGAGGGGGACCATGGCGCGCTCCTTGGCCGCCAGGGTGGGGTTCACCAGGATCTGGACCTGGGCGAAAACCTCCGCCACCTGGGCCATCCTCGCCAGCCGCAGCAGCAGCAGGCCCAAGTCATCCGCGCAGGCGGACAGCAGCCCCTCATCGCCGACCGCGACAATCAGGGCCCTGACCACCAGGTCCAATGCACCAGAGCGTGCCGCCGAGGGGGCACCCCTGCATCGCGCCACAAAGCATCGCGAACAGGAAGCAAACGGCGCCGGACTCAGCGGGCCCACAGCACGCGGCCAGCGCCACGCAGTTCATGTACAGCGCGCCGATCACGTTGATGTATCCGCGCGGGGTCCCATAGCGCGGCGGGCAGCGTTCCATCCATCGCCTGAATAGCGATGGAAACGCCGCCTTGAGGTCGAAGGAAGTGAAGGTGGGCCACTGCGCGAGCGCCGCAGGGGCCAGGCCCGCGCGTCAGCACTCAGCGTCCATGGCGGGGATGTGGTCCACGAAGTTACGGCAAGGCGTGAATCCCTCCTGGACCTCGTGGGTCAGGGTCTTCACGTGCCGCTGCAGTCTCCTGTCCGAGCAGCTGGCGATCAGCTTAGCGTCAGTGTCATTCAAAGAGAGGGGCCGCAAGTTGCCCGCCTCCCGCACGCAGGAGTCGATCTGGTCTTCAGGCTCCGAGCCCTTCGGAACAGTCGCGAAGATACTGTAATTGAAATCGCGCGGAGCCACTCCTGTCATGAACATGTGGGCCATCAGATTGAGCAATATGCCGGTGGCACCGCGGCTGCGCCTCCATGCCGCGCACGGGATCCTGTCAGGTCCAGGCGCGCTGTGGGCAGCCCGTGCCGCCGCCCTGTCCAGCGCCTCTACGCTCGGCATCGGGAGGTCCGCCAGTGGCGCCGCCGGCGCGTGCAAGTCCAGGAAGGCGTCGATCCCGGCATCCTCAGTGCACTGCGAAGCGAAAGCTGGGCCCCAGAAGTCCCTGACTTCTCGGGTCATGCCCGCAGCATCGGCGACGATGCGTGCCTCGGGAGGGGCACGTCCCGCGGTGGTTGGGCCGCCATCGGCAGGGTCCGCTGCTGCTGGAGAAGAAATCTTGATTCCCGACAGCGCCGCCAAGGCACCCAAAGCACCGCCTGCCGCTCCGCTGCCCTCTCCATCCGCTTCCGCCTGGGGCCCTCGCGAGCAGGGGCCAGGCGGGCCTGGCGCACGGCCGCCTCCCTCCTCCTCTCCAGCGCGGTGGATGTGGCATCGTTGAACTCCCGCTCGAAGGCGGTCGAGTCGCGGAGCCGCACCTCGCCGTTGACGACTTCCAGGTGGCTCTGGCCGACGGGCGTCGTGGAGATCGGCCGCGAGGCCGGCACCGCATCCGGGCGCCAGGTCGAGCGGGCCGCGCTCTTCAGGGCCGTGAGCTTCGCTTCCGTAGCGTGGTGCGCCGCCCGCTTGGAGTCCCGGTTGGACCGCAGGAGCTCGTCCCGCACCGCGAGCGCCGCCAGCCGCACGCACTGTTTGGCACCTCGCCGCGCTGACTCCGGGGAGCGGCCCGGCAGCAGGAGGGTGCTGTGCTCGACCGTGTTGTCATAATGGGACGGGTATCTCGTGTGCTCGGAAAAAGAAGGCGGGCAGCGACATCTCGTCACTCTTCAACGGGTGCCGGGGGCCAATCAGCAGGGTAAACAAGGCGTGATCGCTGAGCTGCTGGTCCGAGAGGTCCGCTGCGCCGTGAAGAGGGCGCAACAGCACTCCAGCGTTGAGCATGACGTGGGCGGGGCCCGACACAAAAACGCGATCGATGCTCGTCATGACGTGCGTGTGCTTGTCGTAGCGGGTGGGCCAGTCCGCTTCGATCTCAATCATGAGGCCGAAGAGCTGACGCCAGGCCCCCTATCGCTGCTGTTGTCGTCGTTCCAGTCGCAGCGCGAGTCTCTGCGACCCCTGGCGACGGTGCGACATCGGAGGCAGGTCAGAGACGTTGAAATCCCCGAGCGCGACGAGCACTCTATGCCTGGTATCCGCCTCTGCCCGCCTGTTGCGGCTCTGCCACAGCCGTTGAACCTTCTGGAAATCTTCCAGCGCGAGGTCGTGGTTATGGACATTGAGCAGCCCCATGTGGTGCACGCCGTCAGCGCTCGAGATGCGGAGCGATGCCACGCGCCCCGGCACCACCCGCGAGAAGTCGTAGGACGGCTCCGGTTGACCTGGCAGCGACTGGGGCACTAGGAAGGCCACGCTGCCGACCGCCGCCGATGGAGGAGGGGGAGGGGGAGGGGGAGGGGGAGGGGGAGGGGAAGGAGGAGGAGGAGGAGGAGGAGGAGGAGGAGGAGGAGGAGGAGGAGGAGGAGGAGGAGGAGGCTAACGCTCACGCAGCACCTCCGCGCCCGTGCCCTCCCCCCAACGAGCTGGCGGCCCTGGGGCCCCCCTCCGCGCTGTGCGCCTCGGGGCCCGCCTGGGAGCTTCTGCTTGGCCCTCGGTGGCCACAGGAGGTGTGCGCCGTCGTTGGGCGCCCTTGCACACGTCAGGCTCGTGTCGTGCCGACTTCGGCATTGGTTTCTGACACCGCGGGGATCGTTCAACCTTGAACTTAGTTTCCCCGACACGCAGCACGCAACACGTAGCGTATTGATATGGAGCTCAACGCGTAGACTGAAAGCATAGGTCTGACGCGATGCGTCCGCCAAAACGTGGGCCAATACGTGGAGCCAACACGCCACGTATTGACACGGACATTTTGAGCACGGTGTGTGTTGCGTATCAAGACGGACGTATCGAGGCAGCTAGGACCTTGAACGATCGGCCGTTTCCGAAACGTCCAAATCGTTCCACATCGAACGAGTCTGGGTCGCCCGCGGCGTTCAGAGTGGAAAGCAGCTGGCGGGGTCCGCTGGGCGACACGGCACGAACCTACCGTACCCGTGGTGGGCCCCTCCACCGCCCACGCTCCCCTTTTTTGCCCCCCACGCCCTACAGGCCGCTTGCGAACGTCCGCGCTGCAGGCGCGAGCAAAAACTCCCCAGCCCGCGGAAGTGCTTCCGCGGAGCGCGCCCAGGCGCCCGCCCCGCGTCCGCGCCCCGCGGCTGGCGCCTCCGGGTCCCCCCGTCGGGGCAGCCAAGGGCTGCCCGGCCAGGCTTCGGGGCCTGCGGTGACGGCTGCCCGAAACGGGCTGGCCGCGCGGCCTGGCCTGCTGAGGGCTTCTCGTTCTGGCCCTGTGTCTCTCCTCGTTGTCGCTGACTCGCTCTGTTCGTACTCTCATTCGCTGCAGGCTCTTTCGGGAACCTGTGGACCAAGTGGATGCCACGCGACGCCCCGCCGGGGCAAACAAATACGAAACATCTGGCGGATCGAAAAGAACCGAGACGGTCGGCTTTTCACACTTTCAGGATATCCAGAAGATGGTTTCGCCCCCCTGGACCATCAAAAAAGATTCAGCATGAGAAGTCGCACCCTGGGAAAGGGTCGAGAGATCCAGGAGCACTTGTCTCGAACAACTCGAGCCACGCGATGTCTAGGATGGGGGGAGGAAGGGGGAGGGAGGAGTGTGGTGTGGTGGGGGGGGGCAGGAGTACAGTGCCCAACGAACGATCCTGGACTGCTCGAGGTACACCGAGGTGAGCTTGTCCCAGTTGCTCTTGAGCCGCCTGGCGCGTGCAGGAGAGCGAAACTCCTCCTCCTCCTTCTCCTCCTGCTCCTCCTCCTCCTCCTCCCTCCTCCTCCTCCTCCTCCTCCTCCCTCCTCCTCCTCCTCCTCCTCCGTCCTCCTCCTCCTCCTCCTCCTCCTCCTCCTCCTCCTCCTCCTCCTCCTCCTCCTCCTCTCACTCCTCCTCTTGCTCCTCCTCCTCCTCCTCCTCCTACTGCTGCGATGGCTTCGTGCAGCGATCCCAGTGGGAGCAACAACGCGGCGAGGATACCTCTCTTCGGCTGGCAGGGGGTTCAACTGCGACGGGGACTTGAGGCGCCAGGCCTCCGAGAGGAGGGCTGTCTGCTAGCAGGCTCCTCGGCGCCACGAGAAGTGCAGCATCAGTCAGATCATCAAGAGCAAGTGCGAGGGTGCGCCATGGGCGCGGGCGCCTACACTGCATCGGAAGCGGAGCCAGCAATCGCAAGAGCAGTCGCAGTGACGACGCCCCAGGTCACCCCCGAGTGTGTGGCCTAGGGTGCTATCGACGTGGGGCCGATCATGTGGCCCAGCCAGACCATCTCCTTCTTCGCGGTCCTCTGGGGCTGCTGAGTGTGGTCAAACACATCACCCACTGGCTTCGGGCAGACCCAGCGGCACCGGAGGCACACCGAGCATGACAGGAAGCAGTCCCCGTGCAGGGGCCCAACGGCCAGACGCGCCTCCAGCTGACGCCTCGCTGACGAAGGCCAAGAACAACCCTGCCAATGGCAATTTGACAAAGCGCCCCGCTGGCGGGCAGGAGGCAACACACAACTGCACAGCGAGGGCATGGCGCCCTCGCAGCCTCCGGCACCGGCGACGCCACCGTCGAGAGCACTGATTTGACCGCAGCAGGACGCCAAGTCGCATACATGCTTGTCAGCGGCGACATGAGACACGAAGCGTCGAAGAGCAGCCAGGCACATTGTATTTTTTGTTTGTTTGCTCTCTCTCTCTCGCTCTTTCAATGCTCCTTCTCCACCATCTTCTCCTCCATGTCCTTCTCCTCCTCCTCCTCCTGCCCCCCGAAAAAAAACTCCATTGCCATTTCCTCCTCGCCTCCTCCTGCCCCCCGAAAAAACTCCGTAGCCATTTTGGCTCAAAATGCCTTGTGCCAGTGGCAGAGCACGGATATTGGCAAGGCCGCGCGGACCGAACACGTGCAATCTCACTCCACTCGCCACGTGGCAACGCCTGGGAGGCGAACGCGACTATTCCACTGGATTCGCCACGTGGCCAAAGCCGCGGGGCGGGAACGAGTACGGGGGCAACGACAGGCTGGCAACGGGGCAACGACAGGCTGGCAAACACAGAAAAAGACCCGCTGAGGCACCCGATGAGAGGCATCACCCGCCTAAGCCCAAGAAATCCACGTGTGGACCTTTTACCGCCCTGCTATCCTCTCCGTTGCCCTCGTAGGTCTCCTACCTCCGTCTGAAATGTCCTCCCTCCCCCTACGTCCACCAGCCTCCTCTAGCTGCACCCTGGTTCGTTCTACCTCCTCGTCTCGGCTACCATCTCCTGTCCCCTCCCACTCCTCCTACCTCCTCCTGCCGCCTACTACCTCGTCCTGCCTCGTTCGAGATCCCCGCCTGAGCTTTTCTAGTGGTGCCCCCTGCTAGCTCGTCGGGTTTCGCCCCTCCAAGGTTTTCGGGTTGGTCCCCCCAAAATTTTCAGGTGTGGCCCCTCCCAAAGTTTAGGATTAGGCCCATCTGTTTTCGGGCTTCGGGGCGTTTTCTGGGTTGAACGGCTACCTGCACCAATTGGCATGGCCCGCTTCGCCGCGCGCCGATCCTCCTCCTGCGTTCCTCCTACTCGCCCTGCGCTCCTGCTGCTCCTATTTCTCCTCGTCGCCACCTCTCCGTGCACGTCGGGCAACCTCCGACAACATCCAAACGCCTTCTGGCAATCTTCGCCGGGTACTGCCATACGCCTCGGCACGAACGAAATTGGTACGGAAAGAACGAGTACAATGCCCAACAGCGGTTCCTGATCATTTTGACCAAGACTCGCTGTCCTCGCCGCCGCGGCCTGTGTCCATTTGAGACAGAAAGCCGCCTGCCCAACAACGGCTGCTGTTGGTTTGGGACAACCTCTGTTGTTGGGCATAGTGCCCATCTGTTCCGTACTCCAAATCCCATATTAATCGTCCCCCGGGTCCGGTTATGTAAGGCGCCTTTTCTGTAACTGGGGGGGTCCGGTTCGTTAGGGCGCTTTCTTTGGATTGGAGCCTAAGGGGTGCGGTTTATCCAGGCGCCCCGTCGAAGAGGGGGGTCCGGAATGTTAGGCGCATTTGGAGGGGGGTCCGGTTTTTTTTGGGGGGGGTCGATCAATAAAGGAGTTGGAGTGCCCATTTCGGGCGTCCAAAGCCCCCGCCTGGACACGGGCGGGCCGCCGCTGGTGAAGCCGTAGCCCGGCAAGTCCACTAGCGTCACCTGCCCTGGGGGGCGGCGGGCGCGGCGCTGCCGGGTGCCGCCGCGGGGGGCGCCGCCCCCCACCCACCCAAAACACTTCGGGGGGGGGAGGCTCAGTGCTGCCGTCGGGGGGGGGGCGTGCGGGCCTGGAGGAGGACAGGGAGGTTGATGCGCAGAAGGCATCTTGCACACCACCACCGTGCCGGGCCAGGGCCGTCCTGGGCCCTAGAGGAAGGCGTACGTATATGCGCCCTCCCGGCCGAGGCCGGGAGGGCCTATATGCACCATCCTGGGGCCCAGGAAGGCCCTGGCCTGGCCTGGCAGGTGGTGTGCAGATGCCTGAGGAGGAGGAGGAGGAGGAGGAGGAGGAGGAGGAGGAGGAGGAGGAGGAAGAGGAGGAGGAGGAGGAGGAGGCGGCGGGAGGCGGGAGGCGGGAGGAGGGAGGAGGGAGGAGGGAGGGAGGGAAGGTGGAGGTCGAGGGTGGGGGGGGGGGCTCGGTGCGGCCGTAGGGGGTGCTGCCGCCCTGCTTGGTGCTGCGGCGCGAGGCCATGGGCCGCACGTGGACCCCGCGAGGCCCTGGGTCGCCCCTGGCGGTCCAGCAGGCGCCACCCCGAGTCCGCTTCGGATCGTCTGCGGGCACTTGCCATTTGCCATCGCTCGGACGTCCATTCCTTGTGCATTTTTCGGTTTCGTGCGTGTTTTTGTTTGCTCGATGATCCAGGACGCTCCTCCAGGGTCCTCGCCGAGGAAAAAATGCACACGTCCAAGCGATGCCAGGGGCATCGGCCAGCCAGAGCTCCCAGCGTTGCGGAGCAGCAACACGGCGCGGGCGCGCTTTTTTCGTCGTCGGAATGTCGGGCCCCGAGGCTGCAAGCAAGCGGCCCGCAGGCAGAGAGGCGGGTCCCGCGGCCGGGCTCGAGAGTGCCGCGGCCCGCGTCGTTGCACTCATGTGGCCTGCGCGGTCTGGGCAGCCGGAAGCGGCACCCGGACAGCCAACCGTTTCTTTTGCCACGGGACGCTGGCGACACGAGTTGCCACTCGCAGCGAGGGCCACTTTCGTCTTATTCCACGGTTCAAGTCAGGGGACGGAACAGACCGCATGCTACCAGATATCGTCCCAACTTCTGGATAGGGATGCCAACCGATCCAGCATGACCATCCTGAACGAAAACGGACAGAACCACTCTACAGGAGTGCTTGCGTGCCACACGGGGAGCAAGGTGCTAAACTTCAACAACTCTTCTATGGAAAGGGGGTGGGTGCCAACATGGCTCTGTCGGGATCGAGGGTGGGGGGTCCAGCTTTCCGAAAAATTCCATGGGGACTAAAATCAAAACCGACCTCAATGGATTCCAATGGCCCACGACAACCTGAAGGGATCCCATGAGACGGAATCTCCAAACACCCACAGCCGCTCAACGACCCTCGTCGACGGCCCCGCGACCCCGCATTGCACCAAGAAGGCCTCAAGTAGCGTCCACCAACCTCTCCAGGTGACGTCGGCCACGCAAATCAGATAAGCATAAAACAAAGCCAAGATGAGGATACATTCGGATGAAGATCAATCGGGAATCTCTGAGAACTAGCGATTCTGGAGACTGTATCGGGCGTCGCGGCCTTCTCAGAGCTTTCTGGAACGCTCTGAAAGCGTTCCGGAACGCTCTGGAACGGATTTATCTTTGTCCTAGCCCCGCCCGAAAACGTCCTTGCCTCGATCAACCTGCTGATGGAGCAACGCTGGGCCTCGGGCGAGCGGCCGGCCGAAAAGGAAAGAGGCTGGCCGAGGCCGAAAGGGCGGCGGGCACCATTGAAACACACTCGATCGCTTGCTTGCAACATGCCCTGAGACGGCCAGGGCTGGGAGCAAGAGCTCGCCTGCCCACCTGGGCTAGTCCCAGGAAGCGATCCAAAGCATCGATGCGCCCACGAAAGGCGCGGATGCAAGCAATAATATCGCAACTGCCGCCCAGCCGCGGCGCGATGCCGCCAAGGCCACTAACTCGAGGTCCCCGCCGTCAGCAGCTGCTTGGATTCGCGAAGGGCGCGGGCAAGACTGGGGAGTCCGATGTCCCACCACGGGCGCCTGCAGACCAGATTAAAGAGCTCATGCTGCGCGCCGACTCTCTGGCTGTACAACTGGCGATGCTGCAAAATAGTCGGGGTGGATTGTCACGGCGGTGGCAGATCCTCGTCCTGGCTTCTGCATCGCGTTACAAAAGGCGGCTGATGTTAGCCCCCCCTTGCATCACTGCGGCCATGCTACATCAGGCATCCACCGCCGTGCCGCACGGCAAAGGCGGCATTGACTGACCAGTGGCGACACTCTTAGCAATGCGGCACCGCCGTACGCCACCAGGCAGCAGGCAGTAAGCGTGCACTATTTGACACACATATTCATGCTGTTATGGCGTGTAGTTCTCCCGTTGTCGCTGCTCCCGCTCCCGCGCGGCTCAGTGCTGTGCCTTCTCCTCGGTGCGCCGCGGTACGACGTTCGCTGTGTTCCACTGTGCTCCCCGCCAGCCCCAAGCGCTGGCTGCCACTCCCCGCCACCCTTGCCACCGTGGTTCGTCACGGCCACCCACCGCGCTCTGGCCCTGCGCGCCTGGCTGCTGCGCCCCCCCCGGCTGCTCGTCGTCGAACTCTTCGGCGTCTGAGCGTCCCTTCTTCCTCTCGGCCGTCCACCCTTTCCCTCTTTGCTCGCCGGCCAATTCGCTAGTTAGTGTCCCTATCTAGCTTCTCGCTGGAGAAGAGATCGCCGCCTCGCCGCTGACGGAAACACAAGTCCCCCATCCCTCTTAATATTTCGAGCGTGGCATACAGCCTGTGGAATGCGGCGACACAGTTCGGACCTGGCTGATGCTCATGTCTGCGTTAGTTCGATCCCAGATCGGAATCTAGCCCGCGCGAGCAATCATGGACAATTGGGCGGAAACGTTTCCCACGCGGAGTAGCGCGGCCTTTCGGCGTACGCATGCGGCCACCCACTGAGTGGACCTACTGTTCGCCAGCGCGGGACGTGAAGACATACCAACCTTTCTCCGCAGCTTCGGGCCCACATGCAGGAACCTTCAGGTGGAAGGTCTGCTGGAAGTGCACGAGTCCGCCGACAGTGTCGGCGTGTGTGAGGGGGAATCCTGGGGTTGTCGTCGAAAGTGGCCGTGGGATATGCTTTTCCGTTCGAAGCTTTCTCCCGCTGTGGCTTACGCAAGTGAGGCCCTGTAAGCTCGCAAGCCCTGGGGAAACATACCCTCCCTGCTGGGCTAAGGGAAGCATGTCCCCTTCTCGCCGCTCCCGTCCAATGTCCTACCTCGCGCCAGCAATTGTGCGAGGGTGGGGGGCTGGGTCGGCGGTGGACACACCTCCCTTCAGTAAACTACCCTTTAGTGAAAACGGCCTGGGACCGAAATCGACGGACCTGGACCTGGAAAAATTACGCCCGCGACGCCCTCTCGCGAACCGAAAACGGCCGATTCGCTAATCGACGTGTCAGGGTAGGAGGTCTATCAACCTCCGACTGGGGGTGAGAGGCGGGCTGAGGGATGGGCGCCAGCGCGGCTCTGCCATTGGGAGGTGGTGCAGGCTGGGTGGCGTCATCACCAAACCTGCAAATAACTGGTCACAAATCTCCTGCCATGCCCATCGAACACACTCCTGCCGGATCGCGTCTGCCTTCGTCTCGCCAACGCCTGCATCGCTTCTCCGTTGTGGGCCGAAGTCGAGCCCCTTTTCCACTGCAGCGCATAGCGGCCAACTCCCGGGCTGCCTGGCCTACACCCCCCATCAAGTCATGCTTGACTGGTTTCACCGGGTCATCGAATCCAGCGTTCAAGCTGGTCGCCGCCAAGATTCGCCCAGAGACCCGCCCTCAATCCAGCAACGATGCCCCTGTGGCATACGGCGCGTCACTGGCCCTACCACCCATCTGGTCTTAGTTCACTCGAGGACTGTGCGACCGTTCGCTGGGCGATCTCAACAGCTCTGCGATGAACGGTGATCGATCCTGGAAGGAACGCGATCTGCGTGTGCAGCAGGCGCAAGTGTCCAACCAAAAACAATCGAGCCCTCGTGAGCCGTCGGGAAGACCCTTCGACTCGTGGCGGCTATATTTCTTTTGGCGTGTCGCTTCGTGCATCTGACATCGCAGCGGAGCACGGTCGAAGGTGAACCGTCGTGGGCCCCGACCCCTCAGACCACCTATAGGAGAGCCGTCACTCACGACCAGGAGCCCCTTGAGAGCCACTTGCGCCTTCTGGTGGTGGCGGCGGTTTCGGCTTGAGCGAAAATCGCTTGAGCAAAGTCTCCAGGTGTGCCCTTGGATCTTCCGAAGGTTGACGATTAGAGCCTTCGCCTGCTGCTGGGGCCTTCCTAATACTTCCTTGAACGCACAGTGGCCGTTCCGAAGCTGGTCAGAAGAGGCAGTAACAGGTGATTTTCTTTGCGGCGAGTTTTCGGGCCGTGTCAAGCTCCGCGTGCGCCTCCTTGAATTGTTCCGCGGCCTAGGTGGCGGCTTCAGCAGCTGCTCCGGCGTTGGTGTGCCTCGGTGCAGCGGTGAGCTCGCTGCTGTGCCTGGAGTCCTGGAACAACTTCTTATGGGCATTGGCAACCTGCTGGGGCATGCTCTTATCTCGCCGTCGCTCGGACGTCCATCTCCCGTGCATTTTTCGGTTTCGTGCGTGTTTTTTTGCTCAATGGTCCAGGATGGTCCTCGATGGTTCTCGCCGGGGAAACAATGCACACGTCCGAGCGATGCCAAGTTCTTGGCGCAGGAGTCCGGTACTGCCCGCGGCCTGCAGGGCTCCGACGATCTGCCATCTTGCCCCGTTGGCTCTGGGGCAGAACTTTGCCGACGACTGCCCGCATGTCCTCGAGCGTTCGACGAGCGCGTTCCACTACTCGCAAATGGCCTGGATCCCCCGCGGAGAATCCACGATACACTACATCAAAGCAGACGTGTGTTTTGTTTCGGACGTTTGCGAGTAGGCACTTTGCGAGTAGTGGACCGCGCTCGGTGAAGCATGGGTGGCCCCGAGCCTCCTTCCCTTGTCTGGTAACTGCTGCGCTGCCTTGCCGCCTGGCGGGTCTGGGGCACGCGGTGGTTCGAGCTGCCGCGCGGGGCCTGGTCCATTGCTGCTGTGCTTGCGGCCGCCACACCTGAAACCTCGCTGCCTGTTTGGCGGTTCCACGGACTGAACTGCCTGCAGCCCCAGCACACCATCGCTCGAAACTGGTGTGCCGCACTGTCTGCACATGAAGAGCTCAGTTGAAATTCGTAGCCGTGGGTTGTGCGGGAATCCTTGCCTGGTGCTGTACTTCTGCCTTTTCGCGCGCAGCAGCCTGTGTCTGAGCCCCTGAGTGTGGCCGCGACGCCGCCTCGTGCCCACTGCCAGGGGTGCAGCACTGGCTGGTCGACCGCTCCGCCGCGACACCCGCCATGTGAGTGCTCTCCCACCCTCCTCCCGCCCCGCGGCCGCTCCGCTCCGTCTTTCGTTTCCTCCTCCGGCCGCTGGTTAATGCTCTCTTTCCGTTGCCCGGACCGCTCGAGCGCGCGTGCGGACTGCCTCTGCCGCGCTGCGACGTGAAAAGTTAGGGAATCCCTCGTCAACCTGGTGACCTGGGATCGCGCGATGGGGGTGCGTCCCCCAGGCCACAAAGGCATGCCTGGAGCCGAACTGGGCGCGGACTTCAGCCAAACAGGCTACGGCCATCCGCATCCTCCTCCTCCTCCTCATCCTCCTCCTCCTCCTGCTCCTCCTCCTCCTCCTCCTCCCCCTCCTCCTCCTCTCATGCTTCCTGCTCCTCCTGCTCCTTTTTTGTCTCTCTCTCTCTCTCTCTTTCTTTTATTTCTTCCCTTCATCTCTCTCTCTCTCTCTCTCTCTCTCTTTGTTGTTTTTTCCTTTTTGTTTCCTCTCTCTCTCTCTCTCTCTCTCCCGGTGCTTCCCCTTCCCTGCCTCATCATTCCCATGCCTTCTCCGTCTCCACTGCTTTATCCTCCTCGTCCTCTGCCCCCTTCTCCTCCTCCTTCTCGCCTGCCTCCTCCCTCTCCTCTCCGCCCCTCTTTGATTAGTCCTCGTCGACGTCGTCGTCGGCCTCCTGCTCCTCGAACCCATTGGAACCTCTTCGCGGATGTCCTCGACATCCTAAAACACCCTCGGTCATCTAAAACCCCCATCCTTCTCCTCCTCCTCCTCCTTCCTTGTGCCTCCTCCTCCTTCTTATCCCCAACCTCTTCCGTTTTCACCTCCACCGCCCTTTCCTTTCTCCCTCTATCTCGTCGGCGCCCTCCTTTCCTCGAATCGCCTGCGCCCTCCCAGAACCCTCCTGGAGAACCCCCAAGTCACCCAAGACCTGGGGAATTCGGAAGGTACCGATACCACTGCTCCCCGGACCTCCCCCAGGGTGCGCTCTGACCAGCATTTCGAGGCGAATCCGGCGGTGGCGACGAGGGCCTCCCAGGAGGCCCCAAAACGGCGAAACCGAGGGGGTATGGGTAGCGGTCTGGGTACCTCTCCCTCTGCAGGCCTCCTCTCCTCCTCCCTGCTCGCAGCCGCCATCCTCTGATCCTCGCTATCGTCCCCTGCGAGAAACTCGGGGGGCGAAGCTGGGGCCCGGGCCGCCGATGTCGAACATGAACAGGTGCCGCGTCCGCCCCGGTTGTGAAGAGGACAAGGCGATCTCCTCCGACGCGCGGCGGGCGTCGTCGTCGTCGTCGTCGACGACGTCGTCGTCGTCGTCGTCGACGTCTTCGTCGTCGTCGTCGTTGTCGTCGTCGTCTTCGTCATCGTCATCATCGTTGTCGTCGTCGTCGTGCCTCCTCTTCCTCATCCCTCACCCTCCTCTTGAAGAGGAATCTTTTGTGGGGAAGATGGGGTTTGAGGGAGACCAACGCCTGACTGTCAGCCCGACCAGCTAGAACAGCGCCGTTCAAAGAAAGGCGCCGCCACATTGTGGCCATCGAGCAGTCGCAACAAGGCAGAAGGAGAAGGAAGCGGAAGACGAGGAGGAAGAAGAGGATTGATAGAGGGTTGATGAAGGTGAATGAAGGAGAGGGTGATGTCAAAGGGAAACCGCCCCAAGTCACCAGCCCGAATGGAGCGTTGCAAGGTCGTCGAGCGGAGAGTTGCAAGGTCGCCACTCTGAGGGAAACCGCCTCAAGCCGTAATCAACTCGAAAGGAAGCCCCTTCCCTTTGATCCCTTCCCCGCCAAAGGGGGAAGTCCCGACTGGGGTCCTGATACGCCCCCCCCCCCAGCCCAATAAACGGCTGGGGGGGTGGGGCGGGCGGAGCCGGGGAAACGAGGCGCGCAAGGAACTGAAGCTAGCATGATCAAATCTGTCAGGGATACGCGCAATAACTTACGACAATCAGACACGCAACGACACCACTGGAAAACGTTGCTGGATATCTGCGCCTTACCTCTTCCCGCTGCTGCTTCTCCTTCCTCCTCCTCCCCCTTCTCGTTGTCATTAGCCCCTCCACCCTGGGACATCCACAAGGGTTGCCGCACCACTGGACCACCCCTATTCTACCCCTGAACTGTTCCCCCCCCGCCGCCCGCCCCTCCTCCTCCTCCTCTGCCTCATTCCCCCTGCAAGCTGGACAGTGCAGTATGCTGCCATGTTGTTGCCTTGTGGGCAGTGACAACTCTACCTTCCCTTCAGTATTGTATTTAACGGTGCGCTAAATCATCCTGCGGTTCCCCTGCTTGATGGTTCTACCAGAGGCTCGAATTTCAGCAACATGTTCAGCACCCTCGTTCGCTTAACATTTCAAGTTCAAATTTGGCATGCGCCTTTAGTTTAAGCATGGCATGCAACTATCATGTTAGCCCAACAACATCAACTCACTGTTACCTTGCGTCTGCTCGATTTCACTCTAATCGTGATGAACACACTTTCCGCTAGTATCTCCGGTTTCGCTGCCACGCGTTGCTCATATTCAAGGAGCTACGCGTTGTCTTCGCTTCAGCATTGTAGTCCAGGTCAGCAGCAAAAGCTTACATTTACCTTTCCTTGACCCGTATCTGCTTGAATCGTATTGGGCATCAATATCGCTTGCATCTTCGAGTTCGCCGTCCTGCCTCTTCAAATCACAGGATCTTTGTGTTTTAGTGCAGCACCCCTTTAAATGCAATCCCTAGCGCTCATGATGGCTTCAAGATGGATCCAATCTATCCAACCAATCCCGAGCTGTCTTGGCCCAGCCTGGTTTCTGATACCATGATTAGCAGCTGCTGTCAGTCGGAGGCAACCTTCACATTCCCTAAACAATGCTTGCACTTAAGGGTTCTTTCTTACTTGCGCTTCTATGGGATTGGATGGGTGTCCTGAGGATTCGCCGCGTCCCAGCCCGTTGCTGTCTGCGGGGGTGCCCCGGGGATGCGCCATATCAGTGGGGGTGTCCCGAGGATTCGCCACGTTCCGGCCACTTGCCAGTACTGGCCCATTGCCGCCCGTTGCCGCCCGTGGGGGGGTCCAGAAGATTCGCCAGGTTCTGGCCCGTTGCCGCCTGTGGGGAGGTCCCGAAGTTTCGCCACGTTGTGGTCCGTTGTCGCCCTTTGCCGGCCGTTGCCGCCTGTGGGGCGACTGCAGACTCCACACGCAGAACGCACAACACAAAATCATGCAAGTCGATCGCCACATCGATGTGTCGGTTACGCCTCGCGCGCGCCCGCCATCCCATCCAAAAACGATGCATGTGGGACTTCTGTCAGGGAGGCGCAGCCTTTGCCACGAATCTGGCAAATTTCCACCATGTTCTGGGCGCAACCTATGGCACAACCTGAAGCACCACTTGCCTTGCGCCTTGTGTGTTGACACATCCGGCTAAAATAACTCATTGTTTGAGGTCCACATTGACAAACATATTTACGACGATTTTTCAATCTACGGCAAAATCGATCAACGTGATTTCGCAATTCTATGGTCACATCGCAACGAGCCAGAAGGCCTTGCAATGGCCTGGGCGCCGGCGATCCCCGCATCGCTGGATCCGTGCATCCGTGACTTTTTTTTGTCACCGTGCATCAGTGCACTTTTCGTCTCCATCATCTTGTCCTACGACACCTTTTTCATCATTCCCCTCCTCCTTTCTCACAACACCCTCGCGCGCGAGGGTTAGGGCTGCAAACGGCAGGCCGCCCACAACTGGCGGGCCAGCTCGAGGTCCCGCGCAGCTTCATCAAACGGGCGCACGGAGATTCGTTAATGCTAGCAGGGACAAGGGGGGATCGACGATTTGAAAGGAGGGTGGCGGATAGGAGAGAAAGTGGAGCCTCTTGGGTGCAATGTGTTGCGTTGCCTTTGCATTGTCTTTGTTTTTCTTTGTGCTGACTTTCTCTGATCTGCTTTGTCTTATGAGGCTTCTGCATGGCATTGTGCTGCATTGTTAAGGGCTCTGGTTTGGTTTGCATTGCGTGCCTTTGAATTTGTTTTGTATGGCACTTGTGCGCTTTGCTTTCTGTGGCTTTGTATCGAGCTGCCCCTCGCGCTCCATTGCATCATTGATTGTGTTGCATTGCGTTGCTTTCCAAGGAGAGGGCCCTCCGAGGGGATCCGAAGGCGGCCGTCGGCCGACTTGTGGCCCTCAGATGCGGGTCAGCATGCGGCCGTGGGGCTGGATGGATCCGTCTCGTGGCCTTCAGGAAAGGGGGTCAGCATGCGGACGTGGTCCGGTCTGCCGACGACTAAGCGCCTATCTTTCGGCCCCTCTGGAAGACAGTGTAATCCCAAAGGGGGGGCAAGCCACCCAGGCAAAAGCGGGATTCGCCACGTCCAGCTCTGGACATACCTACAGATGTGCCCAGTCATATCGCGGTAGTGTTGAAGCGCCTTCTTCGGATTCTTCTTGCACGCTTTCGCAGGCGATCTGATGCAAGCTCCAAAGTGGCAGAGACATCTCTGGGGTCTGCAACAACATTCATGCAATTATCTGTACATCGTAAAAAACGTATGGTGCTGGCAGCGCGCGGGCTTGTTTAGGCGGCGGGTGCGGAAAGTCTTTGCGGATAAAAGCCGCCTATCCCTCTCGAAAAACGAATTCGGCCTGAGTGTGCCTCAAATGCGTTCAAAGGTGTACTTGCAGCTGGCCGCAAGGGGGGCTTACATGCTCTGGACAATCGCGCCTGTCACGCTGCATAGAGTTCAGAATGCGACTATAGAAAAGAGGCGCTGCGCGCTTCGTCCAAGCAAGGGCCTCCTACCCAAGATGGGGCGCGGAGGCCTTCGCTGGGCCTCTACCAAGAGCCGATGCCGTCGGGGCACGGAACGGGACAATACACCTCCGCGTGAGGATCCTTGCTGACGTGGTCCTGTATGTCCCACTGGGAGGACCCCGCGCCCAATCCTGGGAACCAATCGGGGTTCTCATGCATGCCAGAACTCTGTATCCAATTCAAGGTGTTCACGCATGCCCTGTAATCTGGCCTGGTGTCCGCCCATGTCACGGTATGGCAAGAGGGCGGGTCACAAGGCATCGGGCACCCTCCCCTCCCGTCTGGGTCTTTGTGCACGTGGCGCTGCACGTCTTCGAAACTGGAGTTCTGCCCCAGGCCAGCGTACCAACTCGGGTGCTCCTGCATGCCCGTCGCCATGATCCACTCAACCGTGCTGTAGCACTCCGTGGAATCACCGAAGTTCCTAGCTGTCTTGCACGGCTGCGTGCTCTCTGTCTCCTCCTTGGGGCACGGCCTCGGGCACGTCTCTGGCACATCCATGTGAATCGCAAGCTGGACGTCGTCGAAAGATGCATTGCTCTTGAGCGCCATGAAAATAGGCCAATCCCCGTGCCTTCTCCAGGCGACGTTCAGTGCCCACATCACAGTCGCGTGGCAAAAGTCGCCCTTCTTGGGCTTCATGCAGGGCAGCTCCTCAGGAGTGGCGCTCTGCAGATGCTCGAGCTGCCGCTGCTCCCTCGACTGCCGATTGCTCAGCTGCCTCAGCTGCAACGAGCTGAACTCCGCGATCGCCTGCTGCACCGTGGCCCTCTCCTCGAGTGCGGCCGGGCCTCCTGCGTGGAGCAGGTGGCCTCGTAGCGTGCCGCGCGCACTCGCCCACGCCGCGACGGCGACCACGCCGCAGGCGCAGACTGCGAGCGGCAGCCACCGGGCGACCGTGCGCGGGACGGCAGGGGTCGCTGGGCCGCTGCGGCCTGCGCGGCCCTGCCAGGCCTCACCGCCGCCCTCCGCGGCAGCCTCCTCCATCAAGGGGCCCAGGGACACAGAAATAAATACACACAAGTAAAAGGATTCCCTATATATATATATATATATATATATATCCATATACAAATCCAATATTTTCCCACATTTTCTGGGAATCGACGAATGGTTGTGTCTGTGTGCTTTTTGCCTCCTGACTCCTCCACCTGTGCCTGCAGCGGGTTCACGGGGTCGTAGGCCTCCTGGCCAGGCATGCCGGCGGAGCGCCCCGGCGGCCGCGGCGGCGGCACCGGCTGCCCACGGCTCGCGCCACAGCGCTTCGGTTCGAGGCTCGAGCCAAAGTAGAGGGCAGAACATCCACCCCGAGAATAACCACCCCGACACGCGAGGCCGTTTAGCAAACGCACCCAAGGAAGAAATCAAACAGGGCAGGTCTTTTAGTAAACTCCCAGGGCCGTTCAGTAAACGCAAGTTGTCGGGTCTGGGCGGTTTTTCCTCCCTTGACAAAGCGGCAGTGGACGGCACAATCAGGTGCAACAAGGTCTGACAATCCCAGGGGGATGTCTGGGATTGAAGTCAGCGTCGACCGTGGGGTGCTCGTCGGGGGCATCAGCCCCGTCAAGCGAAGCTTGCGTCGAGCCCCCTCCGCAGGGAGTGCATTCGCGTTTCGCCGAAGCCAGTGGAACCAGTGAGGGCTCTTATGCTTACGCGGTCTGCTCACGTAGGGGCGAGCCACTCCGCACATGGGGCGCGTCTCTCTCCCACCCACTCCCCCCTCCAATTCGCCTCTCCTTTTCTCCTCTGGCGCACGCTAACATGGGTTATGGATACGTGAACCTGGTGTGCGGTCGCCAGATCCATGGGATCGGGAAGGGTACTCCCGAGAAACGGCGCCAGTGCCGCCCGATCTGGTGGCTGAGCGCGCCGATTGTGTATGGAAACGGCACCCGTGGATAAGCCACACGCCTTAATCCATGTTTGTGTTTCCTCCCTCACTTCCCCCCTCGCCTCCCCTTTCCCATCGCTCTCCCCCGTGCCTCCCCCTCCCCGCTCCCCCCCATTCGCCTCGTCGGGTCGGGTCCTAAGCTTACCTTCCGCCGCTTCGGCCGCGGGATCGGGGAAGGAGGCGGGCACTGGCAGCGAGGGGAAGGGCCTCGAGCGTCGCACTGGAAATTCGGGTGGGAGTCGCATGGGAACTCTACGTGAATTCATCATTACAGTCCGTGCTGATTGGCGAGGACACGCGAGAGGATACAATACCCTTCCGAGGGCCACATTGCCATAGGAATGCAGAAGGCATTGACTGCGACATACAGGGCACAAGGTTACCCTTTATTTGGCAGGGTCGACCAACTAATCAGCCTCGACTGTAACCACATCTCACTAATTGCAATCGTTTCGGACCCCAGGTCCTCTTCTAGGCCAAAGGCTGCGGAATCATTCAGGTGGGCTTGCTGGCACTTTTGGGGATCGACAAGGTGCGTACACACTAAGCGGCGAACGCATCGTGCGCCCAGTCAACGGTGGTCGGTACCTCCCACAACAACGCTAACAACTCGACAAACATTTGCCTCAATGTCATCGTTTCAGCCCAGTCCTTGCCGTGCACGAGCGCGTTGATGAGGGACGACTTCCCCACGTTGGACCGCCCGACCGATGCGCGGGAAGTATGGTGGCAAAAGAGGACGGTGCCAACAACGACAACAACGGAACTATCGACGACAAAGCGTCGTGGAGCACATGTACTGCATTAGAGAACGATGACGGTGACCATGTTGGGTACGAAGATGTGGGTGAAGAAAGGGGGAAGAGGGGGAAACGATGACATCCGTCCTTCTGCCCCCCCATCATGTCACCCCGCTCACGATCCATGCCTGCTCTGTTTGCCAGCCCTCCCCTGCCTCCTCGTCCTCCTCAATCCCTTCTTCTTATACATGACTTCTCCCTGTCGCGCCCCCATGCGCGTCGGTAGGGCGGGCCCGGCGATTCGCCTGTGACTTCCCCACTGGTTAAGACCCTGAAGCTTGAAGTTTGCGACGGTTTTACGGATGGAGGGCGGGTCGCTTTCAACATGTTGCCCTGGCCTCAGCGCCGCGCACATTCGCCTTACACTTTTCACAGTTTCGTAGGTGGGGGGCGGGTGGTTTTCAAAATGCGGCTCTGGTGCCGCCCACAAGCAACAGCTGCAAGGATGGATGGCGGGTCCTTTTCACACTATGGCTCTAGCTTTGGCGCCGCGCAAATTCGTATTGACACATTGCATCAGTTTCTAGGGTTGAGGGCGGGCGGATTTCAAAAGGTGGCTCTCGCCTGAATGCTGCGCGCGTGCGTCTTAAATATTTGTAACTGCTTCGACGGTGGAGGGCAGGTCGTTTTCAACATGTGGCTCTCGCTTGCGCGCCGCGCACAATTGTTTTTAACCGTTTACATTCGTTGTACGGATGGTGGACGGTTCTTTGTCATAATGTGGCTCTCGCTTCAGCGCCGCGCACATTCGGCTTGAACGTTTGCAGCCGTCCCAAAGACTCGTATGTTTATGTCACCATAACGGGTTTCTGGCACGGTTTAGGACTTCCAGGGCGCAGCAGTTTTGTCGATTCGCGGTGCTGAAGTCCCAAGTGTGGTGTTCTGGCACGATTTCGGATTTCCAGACGCAGCAATCTTGTTGATTTGCGGCGTTGCAGTCCAAGATATTGTGTGCTGGTCTTCCAACGGGGCATCTCCCGCAATGAACGTGACTTCTGGTACGGGCATACGAGGCAGGAGCGTGGAGGGAGGGAGTCTTGCAAACTCCTTGACGCGTCTTGGGCTTCTACTGGTTCTCTTCTCCCCCCCCTCGCCATCTCTTCTTCGTTCGTCTCCCTGTCCCCTTCTCCACCCCTCTTCATAACGAGCAAGCCCCTTCCTGCCAGGCAGCCAGACGTGCCCGTCGGCCAGGCTGGGCGTTTCGCTGGGGAGTCCCGTGCAACCTGCAACCCCCAAGCAACATAATGTACACGTCGTTCATTTCTAATCTTGCTCATTTCAAATTCTGCTCGTTTCTAATTCTTCCCTGCCCCTCCTTGGCCAGGAAGAGGCCCAGGATAGAAGAATCCCACCAGCCCTTTGGGCGTGAGTGGTTTAGAGAGCCCGCTCTGTTCTCAACCCCCTTCTCCCCCTTCGGGGAAGGGTTTACCCCTCCCCCTACCCCCTCCCCCTGGGCCTGGAGAGGTCCTTTCGCGGGTGGTTGGAGGGGTCTTTTTCGACTCCTGGGAGGGCTAAAATTCGACACCCCTCACGAGGATTGTGGCCCCGACGGGGGGAGGCAGAAAAATGCTCGCCCCAGCTGTGATCGATCGCCCGAAAGATGGCCCCAAGATGCCTCCCAGACCCCTCCCAAAGAGCCCCAAGAGGCCCCAAGAGGCCTCCAAGAGGCCCCCAATATGCACCCAAAAGGCCCCCACGAGGCCCCAAGAGGCTCCCCCGAGGCACCCAAGACGCTCCTGGAAGCCCCTGGGGCCGCCAAGAGGCCACCAAGACGCCCCAAACGGCCTCCAAGAGGCTCCCAAGAGGCCCGAAGAGGCTCACCCAAGGCACTGCTACTGCTACTGCTACTGCTACTGCTACTGCTACTACTACTACTACTACTACTACTACTACTACTACTACTACTACTACTACTACTGCTGCTGCTGCTGCTGCTGCTACTACTACTACTACTACTACTACTACTACTACTACTACTACTACTACTACTACTACTACTACTACTACTACTACTACTACTGTTACTACTACTACAACTGCTACTGCTACTGCTAAGACTATTATTACTACTAATACTACGTCATCTGCTGCTACTACTACTACTACTACTACTACTACTACTACTACTACTACTCCTACTACGAGGGGCCCGAACGACTTGCACCAGGTCGAGGTGCCCGAGCGCCTCACGCCACGAGGAGCCCGAACGACTCACACCAGGACGAGGGGCCCGAACGACTCACACCACGAAGAGCCCGAACGACTCACACCAGAAGGAGGGGCCCGAACGACTCACACCAGGACGAGGCGCCCGAACGACTCACACCACGAGGAGCCCGAACGACTCACACCACGACGAGGGCCCCGAACGACTCACACCACGAGGAGCCCGAACGAGTCACACCAGGAGGAGGGGCCCGAACGACTCACACCAGGACGAGGGGCCCGAACAACTCACACCACGAGAAGCCCGAACGACTCACACCAGGACGAAGAGCCCGAACGACTCACACCACGAAGAGCCCGAACGACTCACACCAGGAAGAAGGGCCCGAACGACTCACACCAGGACGAGAAACCCCAAACGACTCAAACCACGAGGAGCGCTTTCTCTCCCTCCTCCTCCGCCTCGTCCTTCTCCCGCTCCCACCACAAGGAGGATGTACAAGGAGGCGGGAGGAAGGAGGAACAGGGGAGATATGCGGGGGCAGGCGGAAACACGCCTGAAAAACACGAATGTCGGCATGCTTCGCAAGAGTTGCTGTTTTGAGATGGGCTGGTGGGGATACGCGAAGCGTGAAGAATTAGAAATGAAAGGATCTTGGACCCCCAAAAAATCAAAGAACTTCTGAATACTTAGAAATGAACACTGTGTACAATCTGTGCACGGACGGAGGGCTGGTCGCTCTGTGAATGTGGCTCTTATTTCAACGCCGCGCACATTCGTTCTCAACGTTTCCAATAGTTGCACTGGTGGAGGCCAATGCGCTTTCAACAGGTGGCTCTCGCCTCACTGCAACATACATTCTCGGTTTACACGCTGCCAACACTTGCACGGATAGCCACCCAAGCGATTTCAGAATGGGGCTTCCGGCTGCAAGTGAGGCCCCCTGCGTGCAGAATTGATTCGCCCACGGCCAGGCTCGCGGTCCCTCAGGAGTGCGGGGCCTCACGTCGGCTCTGCTCCATGGCGTCTCCCTTCTCCCGCCTCTTGCTCCACTCCCGTTCTTCGCCCCACTCCACTCGAGGGAGTCGCATCAAGAGCGGACGGCCGAACACCACTATGTACACAACCTGGCAGAACAAGCAAGACACACCAGACGCACATCACACACAACCGGGCACTCCCAGCGAACCCAGATGAACCATTGTGGTACCCTAAGGCGCCCGATTGGACCCCTGAGGGTCGCCGCTGGCCTTCTCGCGCAGACGGAGACAGACTCAACAGCGACGAAGCCCAACGATTGGGAACGCAACGGCATGATCGAACTCTGCGATGGCAGCATGGGGGGGCCATGCAGATCTGCGGAATGCCCAGCTGCGGCATGCGGTCGATCGTGGCGAGCATGAGCACCTGCAACTCCCTTCGGCTCTTCCTATTTAGGTTCGGCCTCGAACTCTGAGATCTACTCAGCCCCATAGAGCCCTCTCGCAATCGATGCGCGCTATTTTGGCGCCATCTTTCTGCGCTCCAGCGTGGTGTCAATGTGACACGAGCGCCGTTCGAGGGATAGCATCCCCCTGGTGCTTCACCTCTGTGAACAACTCAGATAGCGTGCGTCGAACATGCGGTTGGCATGAACGGCGACTACTGTGGCCCAAGGGCACCCCGTGGACACCGAAAACAGTCCGCCTTCTTGAAAACTCGCTGTGCCGTGAAATGTGGCTTTGGTGCAACCGCCGCATTCCATGTGTCCCCAGCCGTGCTCATTCCTGAAAGGACGCTGCCCACCTCTCTTAGTGTCAGCCGTCCGGGACCCCCCCTCCCCCCTTTCCGACCCATCGTCTGGGACCCACCTCCCTTGTCCAAGGGGGGCGCGCCCCTCTCTCTCCCGCCTTCTGGGGGGCCGTAACCTCGCGTCCATTTTCGGGCGGGGGGGTTGAACCTCCCGCTTCCCCCCTTTAACCAGATGCCCCAACCTTAATGCCTGAACCCGACAACCCTTACTTCAACCCACTAACGCAATCGTGAAAGTCTGAACCCGAACAATATCGTTAACCCAATCACCCCGACACTTTCCTCCGAACCCTCGCACACTAACCCAAATCGTCGATCCCAAACCTGCCCTCGAACCCTGAACCTACAGCCCAAACGCTAACCAAAGCACCCTAGCCCCTAGCCCTAACACCTGCATCCCAACCTTTGCATTCAGCCTAACACTAACACCCTAACCCCACGCCCTAACACTCTAATCCCAACCCTATACAATACCTCTGACCCTGAATGCTGACATCATCAATCCCGACACCCTGATCCTCGCCACCAAATCCGAAGTCTACGCGCTGAACCAAGCCTAACCCTAAGCCCTAACCCTCTAAAGCCTTGCCACCCCTTCTCGCGCGCTGGAGCGCGTCGTGTCCCGCCCCATCCGTCGCCAAGGAGGAAGGGGGTGGGTGGGGACCACCCGCCCCTCTCCGGCGCAAAAGGGGGCGAGGATGGGGGGGGGCGAGGATGGGGGGGGGCGAGGATGGGGGAGTGAGACCTCCCACCCCCATCGGGAAGTGGGGAGGGATGAAAACCGTTCAACACAGACGTTGGGGGTGGAGGGGGTTTGTCCGCTAACGCACCAGTTTTTCAACTGCCAACTGAACCACTGTGGCTCTTTCTTCGCTTTCCGCGCACTCGTTGCTTGGATCGTAAACTATCCGAACACCGTGTCACAAAAAAACTCGCCCTCCATGCGAAACGGCTTCTGCAACGAAGCTGGTCGCTTCTTGCTCTGGTTCGGTGCTCTGGTCAAACGAGGTCGTGTGCCCCCCCGACCTCTTAAGCATGAACTGCCTGACAGACAACTAGAGAAGCCACGAAGGCTCCGTAACCATTGTATCCGGACTCGCGTTGCCCCCACCAGCTGGGCGCCGCTGCTGAAGGCGCCCGGCTGGCATGTACCCGGCGCAAGGAATATATTTTGATCTACGGCTTCCCAACTTGGCCACGCCGCCGACACTAGGTCACGTCTGCGTCGTTCTCGGCCCATTGCTGGTTGCCGAACCGCGAATCATCATTGTGGATTCCTTGTGCACGATGACCGCTCTTGTGCGGATTGGGCGCGATATCCAGTCGGACACGCCCCCTCACGACGGCTGTCTTTTAGCCGGCGTCGAGGTCAGATTCTGACCAGTGGGAATTCTGATTTTTGGTCAGCCCATGCCATGTACTGTTCCTCCGCCATCGATGTGACACCACAGCCGCGCATCAAATATGTACGGGGCGTGTCCACACGAATTGCACCCAGCGTTGTGGATGAACCCTTGACGAGAATACACATGCACACTTGTCTCAGAGCGCGTGCATGGTACACGTATTGATGTGTGGGCCAAAAGCACGTAGATCTTGCTCGGTAGCGCTTGATGTGTGCATGGGTGACCTGTGCACTGCCAGCGAGCATGATTTATTTTCGTGTCTATGGATCCATGCTACTTCCATTGTTTGTGGCATTCGTGGGACGGCCAAGGTGTTCAGCATGCTTGTGATGGTTTTGTACAGTGCATTGTGACTCCATATGGTGCGAAAGCATCTGCATATACAGGGTCGTTGCCGTGAAACCAAGCTGATTGTTTAGGTGTCCAAGACCCGTGTGGTGTGCTGCCGTTCATTGGCTTACTCTTGCTTTCTGGCATCGTACTGATGCGTGCGAACCTGCCGACACTTTGCTAGGACCCCCAACTGTATTCTGCGGTTGCTCGTGATTTCGCCACTAATGCTGTACATACATTTATCGATGTGAATATATATATATATATACACATACATACATACATACATACATACATACATACATACATACATACATACATACATACATACATATACATATACATATACATATACATACATATACATATACATATACATATACATATACATATGCATATACATATACATATACATATACATATACGTATGCATATACATATACATGTACATACATACATACATACATACTTGCATGCATACATACGTACATACATACATACATACATACATATCTCTCTATATAGATATATGGGTTACATGTCTACAAATACACTTGTATACATGCTGTACGCGCCCGGCTCAACTGTTCTAGCGTGATTTGGAGCGCCTCGCTTGCACATGGTATTTTGGCATGTCCTTAGGCCCACCTGTCTCCTCTGCCTCCCCCCCCTTCATTCGCCCTCCCTCCTCCCTCCTCCTCCTCCTCCTCTTCCCTCTTCCCTCTTCCCTGCTCCTCCTCGGTCCTCCTCACTCCCCTTCCTATGAATCCTCCCCGTCCAATGTGTCCTCTTCCCTCCTGTTGCTTGAGGGAGAAGACGGGAGCGAACGTCATGACTCAAGAGAAGGCGTCAAACGCCAGTGCCGCCACACACGAGGAACCAAGCAACATACTGCCAGAAATCACACTAATAGAAACCAGACAATCTATCAGAAGCCAAGCGGACACTGAAAACTGACTGCCAGAAACTACACTAATCAAATTAAGTGCCGGAAACTAACTGGAATCTGAAACCAACAACAATAATCAAGCTAACTGACTGCCAGCAATCAAGCGGAAACTAGCCAAACTATCAGACATCGACCTAACAGAAATTAAGCAATGCTGCCCTGCCCTTTCATCCATTGCAGCTGGCGGAGGGGGGAGAAGGGAGGGAGGGAGGACGGCGCGAGGCCGCGAGATGATGGGCGGCAGTGCCGGCGATTCTTCGCAGATGGGCACGAAGCGTGCACAGTCTACTGCGATGCCCCTCCCATGACAAGCACGGTAAAAGGAACTACGACTTGGATATACACCTCCCACGGCTATACATCATCACAGACGCGGAGCGAAACGCACGCCCAACAGAGGCGACAGAGGGAGCAGGAGAAGGAGGATGAGGGCGGGGGGGGGGAACCTTACCGAGCAAGTCTGCCGTGACTTACACGCGCGGATTTCGGTGCCTCGCGCCAGATCGAAAGGAGGGCACCCAAGTGGTCCCACCGCGTGTAATGTGCGACATGTTACGAGGAGGAGCAATCCTCCTTCCTTCCTCCTCTCTCATCCCTTCTCCCTGCTCCCTCCTCCTCCAACCCAGTGGCATCCCATGCTGCCAGTACGAGACGGCAGGCAGTGGCAGCAGCGATTGTCAGTGCGAGAAGGCAGGCAGTGGCAGTAGCGGCGGTCAGTGGAAGAAGGCAGGCAATGGCTTCAGTGGTTGTCGTCGCCAGGAGGCAGCTGTAGAAGCGAATCACCATCAATTACAAGACTGTGGCCAGTTCGTACGAGAAAGAAGACCGTGGCAGTCGATGTTGTCAGCGCGAGAAGGTAGGCTGTTCACCCGAAGCGCGCCAATGTGGATGTGGAGCATCCCCCCTTCAAGCCTGACGCCAAACTTGTCGAAGACGGGCCAGGAGCTAAACATCACCAGCATGAGCTGAGCACCAATGGTATACGGTGGCATCATGGACTGTCAATGCGAGGGTGCAAGCAAGCACTGGTAGCAGCGGTCGTCGCAACCCGATGGCGAAGCAGGAACATCCCATCGTCAGCTACTCTGTTGGTGGGACCAGCACGTGGGACAAGGCCGGCAGTGGCAGCATGGTCTGCCTGTGTGAGAACGCAGGCAGTGACATAAAGTGGACTATTAACCTCAGCCGCCGCCAGAGGCATACGTACGCAGGTGCCAACCAAGATCAGCAGCGTCATCTATACTGTACCGACTCGAAAGCGCGTGCCAGAAAGGCGCGGGATCCAATGACCCAAAACTGGCGCTGGCCGGCCCCGTTGGGCTCTACGACGGCTTCTGAGGGCCCTAAGACGGCCCAAGATGGCCCGAAACGCCCCCAGACGTTCCAAAAGGTCGCCAATTTGGCTTTCAAGCGGCCCCACGGTGCCGGAAGACTGCCCAAGAGAGCTCCAATTGGCATCCAATAAGGGCCCTTAGAGGCCAACATCATTGATTTCCCATCGGTTCGTGAAAGGTTTCAGCGTTCTCGCCGTTTCGGAGTCTCCACGCTCCAAGCCGGCCCGAAGGCGTCCAAGATCTCGCCAAGATGCCCCAAGAGGCCACCAAGAGAGCTTCCAGACAGCCCAAGAGGGCCGCAAGACGGCCCAAGGGGACCCCAAGACGGCCCCAAGAGGGGGAGCTCGAAGAAACATTTCGCGCCCTCCGCTCCAGAATGATCCCAGAAGCCCCCAGCTAGCGCCCACGAGGCCCCCCAGACGCCCAAGAAGGCCTCACCGAGCTAGAAGACGACCCAACAGGTCTCCAAGAGACAACAAAGAAGGGCCCCAATAAGGCAAAATCATTGAGTTCCCACAGGACTTTGACGGGTCTCAGCGTTCTCGCCTTTTCGGAGTCTCCACGCTCCGAGGTGGCCCCGGGGCGCTCAAGATCGCGCCAAAATGACCCAATAGGCTCCGCAGAGAGCTCCCAGACAGCCCAAGAGGGTCCCAAGACGGCCCAAGAGGCCCCAAGACGGCCCAAGATGACCCCAAGAGGGCCCCAAAAGGGGGAACTCGAAGTAACATTTCGCGCCCTCCGCTCCAGCATGATCCCAGAAACCGCCAGCTGGTCCCCAAGAGGCCTCCCAGACGTCCTAGAAGGCCTCACAATGATGGAAGACGGCCCAAGAATAGCCCCAAGAGGCCCCACGGAGGGTCCCGAGAGGCCAAAATCATTGGTTTCCCTTTGGTTTTGAAAGGTTTCAGCGTTCTCGCCTCTTCGGTGTCTCCACGCTCCAAGCCAACCCCGGGGCGCCCAAGATCGCGCCAAGATGACCCAATAGGCCCCGCTGAGAGCTGCGAGGCAACCCAAGAGGGCCGCAAGCCAGCCAAAGAGGCCCCAAGACGGCCCAAGATGACCCCAAGAGGGCCCCACGAGGGGGAACTCAAAGTAACACTTCGCGCCCTCCGCTCCAGGATGATCTCCGAAACCGCCAGTCCCTCGAAATGCCCAAATCACGTCCCAAGAGGCACTCGATAGGCCGCAATACACACCCAAAACCGCCTCCAAGATGCTTCCGATGGAAGGTCTCTCAACGAGCTCTGGGACCGCGCCGGCCACCCAGGAGCATAAGGCGCCCATGTGCCTCTTCTTTTCTCTCCCATCCTTGGCAAAGGCTCCGGGTCTGAATGGGCGACTTTTTTTTACGACGACATGGGAGCTGTTACGGACTAAACTAGTTCCACAGGTGGGGTGTCCACGTGTGGCGGGTGCGACCGCAACACGAGCACCTAAGGCCCTGAATGGTACCGCCGTGCCCGCTAAAAGACTGAATGCATTCCTTGCTCGTCGCTGCAGTGTCGAGTCGAGCTGCCTCTTGCCTGCTATGCATGGCCTGACGCTTCAACGGTGCAGCTCGCTGTATGCGGGCTGGCATGCGCTGTGCGTTGGAAAACCCTGAAGGGCGGCTCTAGGATGGCCTCACATTGGCCAAAGCTGAAGACTTACAGACAAACGAAAATCCTGCTATGGCGGGGAACGAGAGATGGGGGGAGGGGAATGCTTCTCATCACCTACTCCTCGGGGAAAGCAGGAAAGAGGAGGGAGTGAATAGGAGTCTAGCTACGGCTCTGGACGAGGGGGGCCTTAGTGGGGACCTCTTAGGGCACATCATGAGAATAAAAATTCAGCAGCCTCCTCGTCAGCGGCCAGATCATGGGTCTGAACCTCGGGATCTGCATTATCTGAGGGGAGGTCACTAGTGTGATGTGCGGGGTCCGTCTCAGGAGCTACTGAGGGCCTCACTGCAGGGAGTATGCCGCCAGATACGAAACGTATCATCCTGTCATTCGTCGAAAGTGGTCCAACCATGTCGATATCTCCTCCTCCAGCCAGCCCGCTGGGGCTGGGCCCAGGTGGTGCTTCGCGATCCCCTCTGAGCGTAGGCCAGCTCTCCCCAGCCCACGCAGCCCGCGCACATCCTCCGACCTCCTCGGACGGCCACAGCCACCATGGAACATCGTTAGACCAGGAGGCCCGCTGTTGCTTCTGAATTTCCAGCCTTGGTCCTAATACAGCCTCAAGGTGGCTCAAGATCATCCTGGGGCGACCCAAAACGCCCCCATTACCCGAAGGCGGCAACACGAAACACGAAGTAGACAACAACAGCGTCAGCGCACAGCAAGAGCAAACAGCAGCAGCAGCAGGTAGCGGTCAGCAGCACGCACCGAGCAGACGTGGCCATCAGCAGCACTCTTCAGCCACAAGCAACAACGACACGCAGCATCGGCAAGCATTACCAACACCATGCAACAGCGGCAACAAGCAACACCACGCAGAGGCATGCGCCGAGTGCGAGGGTCGAGCCCCACGTTGCAATGACACCCCTAGAAGTCCCAACACGCTTCACCCCGCAAGTTGATGTAATCTAATGATCAGCCCTAGTCATATACAATGCTGGGAGCTGTTCGTGCGAGGAAGCAAGCGCTGGCAGTAGGTGAGCCATTAACTGTAGCCGCAGCCAGAAACATGAGCAGGGGCCAATCAATATCAGCAGGACCATCATATACAATGCTTGGAACAGTTCCTGCGAGAAGGCAAACAGTTGCAGCAATGACCATCAATGCGAGAAGGCAGGCGGATGCATCAGCTGTTGTCGGAGCTCCAGGGCGAAGCAATGGTGGACGCTCCTGGGCCACAGTGCAGCAGAGTTAAACTCGTGCGAGACATAATGATCTGCCAGTGCGAGAAGACAGACAATGGCAGCAGCGGTTGCCAGTGCGAGAAGGCAGGCGGTGGCAGCAGCGGTTGGCGGTGCTCGAAGGCAACGCGTGAGTGCAGCATCATCAGCTAACAAGCTGGGGTCAGCTCGTGCGAGAAAGTAGGCATTGGCAGCAGCGGGTGTCAGTTGTCAGGAGCAAGACTGGAGCACCACCAGCTACAATGTTGATTTCAGCTCGTGCGAGAAAGCATGCAATGGCAACAGCGTCGGCTAGAGCGATGATGCAACGACCGAACGTTAGATGCAAGACCACACATCATCAATTACGATGCTGGGTTCCGCTCGCGTGCTTCTAGGACGATGAATGGCGAAAACTATGTTACTCTCATCATACTTAAGGACCACATCCCAGAAATGATTTCGAGCATCCGGAAAAGTGTCGAAAGAGTGTCGAAACAATGTCGAAGCAATGCCGGACGAAAATCTCCCAGGGCCCGACACGTGAAATCATCGGGTTTCGCTACTTTTTTTGTGCTCGAAATTCTTTCTGGTGAACAAGGCTACAGTAGGTTGGACCATCATATGGCGAGGATGAGATCAGGTACAAGGCGGGCGTCCAATTCGATACCACCCCTGCTCATCAGCTGCGGTGCTGGCATCAGCTCGTGCGGGGCAAGGCTAGCAAGCCCTTGCGAAGACCACCGTCAAACAGAATCGACGCGTCGCCACGGGAGGGCCTCGGGAGAGGTATGCACCCATCGCCGACGCCTCCTGCTTGGGCGGGATCCGCTACGGTCTGGTAGCGAGTTCCTAGCGAACTACTCCTCCTCGCTCCTTGGTCATGCCTCCTGTCTCCTCTCCTCTCCTCCTCCTCCTCCTTCTCCTCCTCCTCATCGCACTCCTCTAGTGCCCCTGGCATCCCGCCCTACCTTCTGCATCTGTCCGAGGATCATCGGCGACATCCGACTATTTGCCGATTAGTACATATCATGCTTGCCCTGCGTAAGGATGCGCTAGGATGGTGTCAAGGTCCAGGCTGCAATTGGTCACCCCAATACTGGATCAAGACGGCCACGGGACTTCCGAACGGCGTATCTGAAATCACCGATGAGCCTTCCAGGATATCCGTGGGCCTTTCCCAACACTCTGTAGCACTCCTCGGAATTAGATGCTGTTCCCCTGGACGTAGAATCGCTGAGCTCCAAAATTAAAACTGCTTGCACTGGCTGTCTCGTCATCGCACTTTTTTCAATGGTGATTCCTGTATGTCTCCCTTTGGATGAATAGAGACCTGCCCCTGGACAAACATGCATATGTTTCTATCCGCTGGCGACTAAGAAACGATGACGCAACTCACCCTGTCTATCCTCCTCGAGTGCAGCGTACCGGGTGCGCCGCGATGGCCCCCCTGAACAAATTCTCGGCCACAAACCTCTGCGCCGGGCTCCACCTGGGCAACGGCGGGTGTCCAGTTCGGCCCAGGCAGCGGCTGTTCATGGGGCGCGGCGAGAGACACCGGCATTCAAAATCTAGCGAACATGCAACGCTTGCTAAAATAATAGTGACAACTCCCAAATCAACTTGATCTTCACGCACGCCGTTGTTGAGTCGAGCGCGCGCTAATACAAATGGCTCGTGCCATGACTACCCACGCGCACATCCTTGCGAGCAAATGCGTAGCGAATGGCGCACCTTGCCAGAGTCTGAAAGCAAGCACGTACGCGCAAAAGTTTGCGTACAATGTGCAGCGAAAGGCGTGCAGAGGCGCCGTGAGCGAGCCCTGCGCAACAGCGGATCCAGCATGGCAAACACATTCTGGCCGCCGAACCTGCGCGGGGCCAATACCCTGAGAAAAAAGTGGTCTCGACGTGCTTCCATCGTCCGACTTGACCGTTTGACCTTGATCGAGGGCCGCCTGGGGCAGCTGCTGCAGAACCGGCAACACCCAGTGCAGACCACCGTATAAACTAATATTTTGGATAATCTTCGTGCACGCGCAAACCTCGGTCAGAACATCCCCACGGGCCACACGTGCTTCTACAAAACGATCTCCCCAACAAGCAACTGTTACACAAATGAAATCGCCGAAAAACCCTGGGCACTTCAAGGACCGTGGCCACAATCATCCGCAACCGCTAAGGACAGTTAGCCTAAAATCGCTAGCCCATCATCATGACCAAGCAAGCGAAAAAGAGAAGTGAATATGGTCGAACGGATATTGGCTCTGTGTGTGTGCACCCTCTTTGACCCAACCGACAACTTGTAGCAAAAAGTAACGCACTAAGGCGGTCAAGATATAATTATGCACGGTGCAGGGCAGTTGGAAGGAGCTGGTCAAGCCCACGCGGGCTCTGGGATGACAGAACACACACGTAATAAGATGCTACTGGAAACGTAGGCGAGAAACGGAGGGGAACAGGGGTGAAAGAGAGGAAGTGAACGGGCGGACGACATAACGCATAACTATTATTACCACTTGTCCTTTGGTGCGTGAGCGCTCATCAAATAGAAAGGTTCGAAGGCCCCGAAGGCGTGAACAGCGTGAAGGGACGGCCGCCGCGGCTGCGCATGAGCAACTACGCATCGCTGCATGCATGCGGCAAGGTAAGGCCCCACCAGTTCACGCCATTAGAGAAGTAAGGTAGGCAAACGCGGAGCCATCACAGGTCAAAGAGCAGATGTGTTAAGAGCGTCGCAGCTGCTAGTGGTACTGCCGGCTCCCATCGAGTGGGGAACACGCGTCCTACTAGTTGCGATGTTGCTTCTGCCTGCGGTATTGCTGCTTCCCGCCGTACTGGTGCTGCTGGATGCTCTGACGTTGCTTTGACGGGTGCTGCCTGTTCCCATGGTGCTAGAGACAGTTGTGCTGCTGGATGCCCTGGTGCTGTTGCGAGAGTGAAATTGCGATTCGTATTGCGTTGGGGGGGATGACGCTGCCAAATGCGCTGATGCGTTTGCTCACGGTACTGCGAATTTCAGCCGCGCCGGAGTGAGAGCTGCTGGTGGAGACGCTGGCCCTACTTCGAGCGAGTGGTGCTGCCGATTCCTGCCTTTCTTGGATCACGCTGGTGCTGTTGCGATGTGCTGTTGCCGTTCCCACATATTGGAGACAATGTGCTGGAAACGCTGGTGCTGGATGCGTCGGTGGTGCTGCCTATCCCCATCGTGTTGTCAACAATGTCGCTGCTGGATGTACGGTGCTGCTGTGACAGGCCCAGCTTGTTCCTATCAATCCGGAATCCACGGTGATGCTGGATAAGGTGGTGATGCTGCGAACAGCACAGATGATTCCCGTTGTGCTGGTGCTGCTGGATGTTCTGACGCTGCTTCGAATGGTCCTACATGTTCCCATCGTGCCGGAGGCAATGGTGCTGCTGCGTATAAATCTGCGATTCGTATGGCACTGGGGGCAATGACGGTGCCGTATGTTCTGGTGCTGTATCGTAGCCAGATAGATCGTGGCCGATCCCCGTCTCACGGCGCCATCAACCCAACTGCAACGAACCATCGCGCCAATGGTGGCGTACGCCCACATGACACACTGTATTACCAATCTTCCGATCAGTACACGGTCGTACGTCCGCGGGCGACACGCGACTACGAAACTGACGAGAGAAAAACGTGCTGGTAATGCGATTTAATCGCATGCCCGTTGTACTGTCGCTATCCGTGGCTCGTGTTTTTCAGGAACGGTCCAATCAATGATCTGCATCGCCGACGTACAAGTCAATTCGTGGACATATTCTGCTTGCTGAGACGCGAGGGCACGTTCACCAAAACTTTGGCAAGAGCCCATACTGAGACTTTGATGGGGATAGCTGCCTGAATGTAGAAGTATCAGCCAGCGCAAACTCCAAATAAATCAGAAGACCGACATGAAGCGGACTGGTATGGACTGAAGTAGACTGGACTGGAATAGACTGGGCTGGACGGAAGTAAATTCCACTCAACTCTTCTCTACTCTGCTCTATTGTACCCGACTCTGCTATACCATCTACCATACTCTACTCTGCCCTACCCTGCTCTGCTCTAACACTACTTTACCCTGCCCTGCACTACCCTAACTCTACTCTACCCGATGTACACTACTCTGCTCTACTGCCCTACTCTCCGTAGCCATGTTGGCTCATGCCCGTCTGCAGGCCCTGCTCCACTGGACTTTGTCCCTCGGCGCACCCCCATCCCCGGCGGGCGTGAGGACCTTGGGGTTGAGCAGGGACCGACCGTCCCGGCATTCCTATAGTCCTACCACGAAATGTTCTTAGACCCCCCAAAATGTTCTGATAATAAAAACAAGGTTCTTAGAACATTCCCCGATGTGTTAAACCAAACCGCTCCCAGCCAGAAAGGTTCTCTAAGAACATTTCGTGGAAACCACAAAAGGCTCTCATAACATTGCCTGGTAGGGCTGTAGGCACGCCAGGACGCTTCGCCACTGCTTGACTGGGGGGGCGGGGGGGAAAAGGCCTTCGCCCACGGAGGTGGTGGCACGGAAAGGGCCGAGCCTTCCTCCCGCCTGGGCGCTCTGCCGAGGGGCCCGCCGTGCCTCGCGGGAAGGAAGGGGCGCGCGGGCCCCGGCCGACCGCGCCGCGGCCAGGCGCCTTGGACGAGCTCGGGGTCGTCCGCGGACGGCTGGCGGCGGCGGAGGCGGCCCTGGAGATCTGCACCTAGACGAGCGCGTTCCACTACTCACAGAGTAACTGCTCGCAAATGGCCTGGATCCCCCGCGGGGGATCTACAATAAAAATTTCATCAAAACAGACATGTGCTTTCTTTTCGGACGTTTGCAAGTAGGTGCTGTACGAGGTAGTGGAACGCGCTCGGTGAGCACCGGCGACGCGGAGGTGGCGCAGCGGCTCAGGGCTCTCATGCCGGCCATGCCGGCTTTACTGCGCGGAGCGGGGCCCACATGGTTGGAGAAGCTGCGGAAGAATGTCGCCCTCCACGCCGACGCTGGCGCCGGCGTGATCGACGTGGCTGCGGCGGACGCCGCAGTGCTCCGCAGTGCCCAGCGTGGGCTCCGCCTCGAAGCACGATGCGAGGAGGTCGTCCCAGGCACCACGCGTGTCTCTGAGGAGGCGGACTTCGTGCCTGGCGTCTGGAGCGTGCTGCCCGAGGAGCCCTTTTCCTTCGTCGTTGAGGTCGGCTCCGAGTTCTCCGATGTTGTGGAGGATATACAAGTAGCAGTGCCTTCAGAGCGTCGAGGTCTTGAGGAGCAGTCCGACGCGAAGCCGTTCGACCTCGTCGAGCACCTGGCATGGCAGCAGCAGTGGCTGGAGACGCGCTCCCAATATCATCCGCCGTCGCCGACCCTTTCCTTGGAAGCGGAGCTGAGCGTCGTGTGTCGGTGGAAGCGGCTTGTGCGTCCCCCCCTTCGCTTCGCAAGGCGTGCAGCAGGCGGACATCGCCGCGCAGTCGTTCGCCGAGGCGAGGGAGCAGTCGACGGGCGCGCTGGCGTGTAAATTTTCTCTCTCCTTCTGCCACCCCCAGGGCCTGGAGCTGGGGGCGAGGGAACGTTTCCCAGCCATGGTCTGCTCCTCACAGGCCGCTGCTCTACCTCTCGGTGCAGAGTGCAGCGATGGCCGGGGGGCCTACCTTTTTTGGTGCCGAGGCCAACCCAGGCCGTGGCCGTGCGTGCTTTCCGCCCACTCGGCCAACGGCAAGCCCGACCAGAGAGGCCCGCCGTCAAGGCCTCGTGCCTCGCGGCGGGGGGGGTCCCGGGAGGCGAGGCGGCTTCGGGCCCCTCAATGCGCACCCAGCAGCCCTCCGCCGCCGAGGCCACGGGCGCTCCGAGGTGGGGCCTCTGCACCTCCCCGCGGGCCGAGCCGCTCCGCGGCGGCTACATCCTTCATCGTCATCTTCGCATTCATGTCCATAGTCATCTTCCTCTTCATCTGCACCGTCATCTCCATCTTCATTTTCATCTCCATCTCCGAGCCGCTCCGTGGCTGCCGACCGTCCCTGTTTTGGCTGCCTCCCTGAAAAAAAAAGGGCTCTTGCACGCCCACCTCGCCCCTGGCACCTGGCCGGGGGCTGGAGCGTGGAAGGCCGCACGGCGGCGCTGGCCACGAGCACGGGCTGCCCCCCCATTGGGGTGATGACTGCTATACACACGTGGGTACCACCCTGCTCTACGCTACTACTTTACCCTGCTCTACTCTCCTCCACTCTACTCTACCCTGCTCTGCTCTACTCCTTCTCTGCTCTTCTCTACTCTGCACCTCTCTCCTCTGCTCTACCGTAGCATACTCTACTCTGGTCCAAGTCTATTACACTCTACTGCACTCTGAACTACCCGATCGTCACCTACTCTACTCTACTCCACCCTACCCTACCCTGGCCTACCATCAGAGCGAGGGGGCCGAACGGTCATTCACTGCCCCTGGGTGCGTGGCTGAAGTGGAATTCCGCGGTGCGGATTCTTGTTGTTGCTGTTGTTGCTGTTGTTGGTGATGTTTTTTGTTGGTTGTAGTTTGTTGTGGTTGTTGTTCGTTGTCGTCGTCCCACCCGCAACTCGCCCCGCGACCCGCCCGCGACCCAACCCGCGACCCACCCCGCGACCCACCCGCGACCCACCCGCGACCCACCCGCGACCCAACCCGCGACCCACCCCGCGACCCACCCCGCGACCCACCCCGCGACCCACCCGCGACCCACCCCGCGACCCGCCCGCGGCCCACCCCGCGACCCACCCGCGACCCACCCGCGACCCACCCGCGACCCACTCGCGACCCACCCGCGACCCACCCCGCGACCCACCCGCGACCCACCTCGACCCAAACCAAGTTCAAGGTTCAAACCACCATTTTCGGCGCCTGCGGCTTGCTTGTTTGTATTCCTTCCAGGTGGAGGGCCCGCGACCCGCACCGTGCGAACCGCCCGCGACCCAAACCGCGTTCAGGGTACAAGCCCATTTTTTCGGCGCCTGCGGCGGGCATCTTTTGCATTCGTTTCAGGTGGAGAACCCGCGGCCCACCCGCGACCACGTTCAGTGTACAAACAAATTGTTTTGGCACCTGCGGCGGGCATCTTTTGCATTCGTTCCCGGTGGAGAACCCGCAGCCCACCCGCGACCCAAACCAAGTTCAGTGTACAAACCATTTTTTTTGGCGCCTGCGGCGGGCTGCTTTTGCATTCCTTCCAGGTGGAGGTGGAGAGCCCGCGACCCACCCGCGATCCAAACCAAGTTCACTGAACGAGCCAATGCCGCACAAGCGCGGCGGCGGATTTTTGCATGCCGTCTGAGCCCGCAAGGACCTCTTCAAGCCCCGCGCATCCACACCAGCCCGTCCAGCAACTTTGCCCTGGCGAGTTGCCTTGATCAGAGAAGTCGGGGAGCATAACGTGGAAAAAACGGATTGCGTTGCCGTTATCTTGGGGAAGGAGGGGGAGGCAGGAGGAGTAAACAGGGGACGAGGAGGACGCGGAAGAAGAGAGGATTTAAGGAGAATGTGGAGAAACAGGGGGAGGAGCAGGAGGACCAGGAGGGGGAGGAGGACGAGGAGGGGGAGGAGGGGGAGGATGATGATGATGGACGACAATGGGAGGACGATGATGGAGGCCGATGAGGGGGAGGACGACAATGGGAGGACGATGATGAAAGGACGAGGGGGGGAGAGGGAGGACGAGGAAGAAGAGGAGGACGAGGTGGAGGAGGAGGATGACGATGAGGACGAGAACGAGGACGAGGACGAGGAAGAGGAGGAGGAGGAGGAGGAGGAGGAGGAGGAGGAGGAGGAGGAGGAGGAAGGGGAGGAGAGCGCCATCGACAAGGAAAGTGGAAGCCACGAGGTCCGCCGGCTCGACGACGCCCGCGTCGCCCGCGCCCGCCCCCTCACTCTTATCCGCAATTGCGGGGTGCTACGTAATCTTCTCTACCCCTACTATACTGTGCTCTACTCCTACTCTACTCTTGCTCTACCTCTACTCTGCTCTGCCCTACTCTACCCCCACTCTGCTCTACTCTGGTGTACCCTTCTCGTCTATTAGCTACACCACTCTGCTGTACTCCATTCAACTCTACTCTGTTATACCCGACTCTACTCTACCAACTACTCTGATCTACTCAACTCTACCCTACAATGCTCTCCTTTACACCTGCCCTGCTCTGCCGGCCCTACCCTACTCTACTATATTCCACTCTATTCCACTCGACTCCTGCTGTGCAATACTCTACTCTCCTCTGCTGTTCTCTACTCCGCTCTACTCTATTATACTCCTTTGTGCCAGCTGTACTCTACCATCTGCCCCACTCTACTTTACCCTACTCTATTCAGCTCTACTCCACCTACTCCTAGCTTACCCTAACATGCCTACCCTATCCTACCCTATCCTGCCCTACCCTACTCTACTGTACTCGACTCTACTCTCCTCTAACCTGCTCTACTGTACCTTACTTTACGCCTCCTCTGCTCCACTATACGCTCCTCTCCTCTCCTCCACTCTTGTTGGGACGCCCTTGGAATAGCCACAGACAGCCATTGGACTAGCAGAGGGAGCCATGCGGACAGCAGAGGGCGCCATGCGGCTTGCAGAGGCAGCCATGCGCAACAGAGGAAGTCATGCGAACAGCATTGGGCGCCATGCGCAACAGAGGGAGCCACGCGCAACAGATGATGCCATGCGGATACCAGAGGACGCCATGCGCAACAGAGGAAGCCATATGCAGCAGTTGACGCTTCAGGGGCAACATCGGGGGGGGGGGGCAGTGTACCATTTCTGTATGGATGGAGCTATGACTACTTATAGGCACGCTGCTGTGGAGACTGGGAAGGCTGTCGGGCAGCGCGCGAACAGGCCGTTTTTGGGTGGTGGCGGGCGGTTGTCGACACATGGCAACCTGAGCATCGCCAGGCTCAGCGGACGTGTTTTCCCGCTCCTTAACGCGCATGGCCATATGTACTCACCAGAACCACGCGCGCGCTTCGCGCGCGCTTAGGTTCTAGCAAACCCCAGGCCGTGACAAGTTCACAGACCCTCTGAAACAGTTACCCACACATGGCATGACGATGAGGCACACCGAAGCGTCAAACAACCAAGGCCGAACAGATATCGATCACATACAATGGCAACTCCATACAAGACAATGCGAACCAACGCCACGTAGTAAAAAAAATATTCAGAATGGGGTGCCCACACTGGCACTGCAATGCAACGCAGTGCCATGGAAACCAGATGCGAGCGCCATGGAGCGAGAAGCACAGCAAATGAAAGGCAAGGCAATGCGATGCAATCCAACGAATTGCAAAGCAGAACAATGCTCACCAACGCAATGCTGTTTGCGGAGCCATGCCTGTGCACATCCGTCGGAAAACAACCAAGTGAAAAACAATGCAATATAATGCACAATAACGAAAGAAGCCGTACGAACCCGAGGGTTCCAGAACCTCAGGGATCCCAGGGTTAAGGTGTGCAAAACAAGTAAGTGGTGGATGCCCCGATTCCGCCGTTGGTAAACATCCATATGACGTTAGCGCACCAGCTCGTCCTTCTCCTCGCCCCCCTCCTCCTCCTCCTCCTCCTCCTCCTCCTCCACCTCCTCCTCCTCCCTCTCGCAAATTATCCTCTGGCTGGTCGGCTGGCCCCGACCGGCGACAATTTAGATTGCCACACATACCTGTTACATGGAAAAAGAAAAGTAACGAATTTCCCCCCTCAAGCTGCCCGGAAATAGCTGTCACAAGTAGCCCCCCGTCCATCGGCCACGCGGCCAGGACAACCTGTATGTCTTCTAAGTTGGCCACGGGAAGAGGGGTGAGAAGCAGCGTAAAAGGACTGCGAAAGAGACCGAAAGTTGCAAATTCCCCAGCGCTTGTTTTTGCAAGCACCCAGAAAGGCTCCAGGGCAGCCGCTAGGAAGACCCAGGGCAGCCTGATGGGGTGATGCCCGAGAAACACTAAAAGAGCTTCGCAACACCATGCTGAGAGTCTCTTTGGATGCCTTTTTGGGGCGCTCTTTGAAGGCAATTTGAAAAGTTGTTTGGTTTCTTGGAAGGCATCTCAGAGGTCTCTTGTCATATTTGAAGCCTCTATGGGGGCCTCTTGATGCTTCTGGGGGGGGGGGGGGGGGGGGGGGGGGGGGGGGGGGGGGGGGGGCGGGCGCTCCTGGGGCCTCAGCCTGCCTGTTGGGGCCCTGCTAGCGGTCTCGGGGGCCGTCTTCGGGGGACGGGCTCGCTCTGTGAGTTCGGGTTCCGCCTCTTGTGCCCCTCTTGGGGCTCTCCTGGAACGCTCTTAGGCTGTATTAGGGGCGTTCTGGGCTGTCTTGAGGCCGTGTCGGGGGCCTCTTCTTGGGCCGTCGTGAAAGATTTTGGGGAACTCTTGGGCTGTCTTAGAGAATTGGAACCGCGAGAGAGCAAGAACACGACAATCGTTGAAAGTTCTGTTGGGACTCAATATTTGTTGTCTCTTGGTGCTTTCGGCCCACGTCGCCGCCATTCCTGGGTTGTGGGTAAGGCCTCTTGATATTTCGTTCGGGTATCGTGCAAGTCCTCTCGAGGGCTTTTCGCAAGCAGCTTTGAAGCCTCCGGGGGAGCGCTGTTGAGCCTCGTGGGGCCTCTTTTGGCCTCCTGGGTGCCTCTTGGAGCTTCCTGGGGGCCTCTTGGGGCGGAAGGCTCGAATTGTCGGTTCGCGTTCCCCACCTTGGGCACCTCTTGAGGCCGTCCTGAGGCCCTCTTGTGCCGCCTTGGGAGCCTCTTGGGCCGTTTGGGGGCCATCTTGGGCCGTCTCGGGGGCCTCTTGGGCCCTTTTGGGGCGAGGTTGGAGGCTTCTTGGGCAGTCTTGGAGTGTCGAAAATCAGAAAACGCGAGAACGCGGAAAACATTGAACAACGAACTGAATATCAATGATTTTGGCCTCTTGGGGCCTTCTTGGAGGTCCTCTCGGAGCGCTCTTAGGGCCTCTTGGGGGCCTCTTGGGCCATCTTGGGGCCATCTAGGACGTCTTGGTGCGCTCTTGGGCCGTCCTGACGGCCTCTGGGCGTTCGCTGCGGGGGCCAAGGAGGACCCTCGAGGCGCAGGGAACGCCCTGGAGCGTTCAAAAAGACCCGCCGGTGCCAGGGACTAAAGTGGGTTGCGGGGGGTAGGGGGGAATTTTGAAAAAGAGTGGACCCCAAGGCCCGGGGACCCGGTCGCCTGTTATACATATATATGTATATACAGATCGATCTGATTACATAGCTAATGAATATATATATATATATATGTATATATATATATATATACAGCTCATTGGTGTGAATACATGTAGATACATCTACATATTTACATTTAGATATATACACCTCCTTTGTCGCGCATGAACATATACGATCTTTAGGCGTCTAGGAACTGCTGCTTCCGAGCTGGCAGGGGGCTTATTAGCCATGGTGCGGGTACCAGGGCGGGGGTTGGGTGGAGATATGTCCCCTGTAAGTGTGTCAACTCCGCTTCCCGCCCCGCTTCCCACATACACTGCAGTCTATGTTCAGCTGGCTGTATAGCTTTGCACGCCAGGAGGCTCGACTCCAGCCTGCTTGGTGATACGAAGCCACTCCCAGTGTGAACCGCCCCGCAAGCCACAGGTGGATGCCCCGAACAATCTTCGTCTTCATCCTCCCTTCCGCCCTCCATTCTCTGTGCATGCCGCCCTCTGCGATGCGCGTCTCAAGCAACCCCACAGAAGATCGCAAATGCGCGAACAAGTAATCTGATATGTTCGTGCTACATACAGACCCACAGCAGTAGGATACGCCTGCAACCCATAAAGTAATTCCAACGACGAACCAACACTACTCACGCACCGTGAAGCTCAATCTTCTCCAGGAGACAGCTCGTATCAATAAATGCAGAGGCGTAGGGGGTGGGACCAGGGCAGACTGAGGGGCGGCATGGAACAAGAGGGTGGTCCCACCGACGTGAGAGCCGGGATGGGCATCCCCCTCTTCGTCTCGCTCCCTCCTCCTGCTCATCCTCCATCTCCTCTTCTTTCTCAGTGTCTCTTTCCTCCTCATGCTCCTCTCTAGTGTTAGGTCGGGCATGTCCCCTTACAGGCAGATTTTGGAGGAACAGTTTATAATACTCAAAACAATATACAACACAAATACAAAAAATCGTCCCCAGAGTATTTTTGACTATTTCTGAATATTCCTCCTGTAGAGGGGTAGGCCCGACTTACCTCTAGTGCGTTGGCATCCGCGCCACCAAGAGGCCGAGCGGTCCGTAGGCCGGAACGCGTGGATCCAGGGGCGCGCCAAGTGCGGCGCCGCCATGAGGTGGGCCTGCCGCCCCGTCGGGAAGCCGCTGCGGATCCTCCTCCTCCTCCTCCTCTTCCTCCTCCTCCTCCTCCTCCTCCCCTGTCCTGCTCCTCCTCCTCCTGCTCCTCCTCCTCCTCCTCCTCCTCCTCCCCCGTCCTGCTCCTCCTGCTCCTGCTCCTGCTCCTGCTCCTGCTCCTCCTCCTCCTCCTCCTCCTCCTCCTCCTCCCCCTATTTGAGCGGCGCCCAAGGTGGCGAGAGAACTCTCGGTCCCGCCTGCGGATTCGCAGAGCACTTCCCCAAAACGGGGCCATCTTGACAGCGCTGACCGGCCAGCGAAGCAATCGCCAGCCAGGGGGAGGGAGAGGAGAGCAGGCACAACATGCATCAACGATGCTGTATGCAACGCGCCATCCTGTCTCCAGTCGTCCCCTTCTCGCGCGTCCCTGGAAGCATTCCTTGTTTCACTCTGGGAAACGCCCGCGTGTAAGACAACTGTCCATTGGGCTTTCCGTTCAGGCGAGGGCACACACTCAGAAACGAACTGCGCTGATTTGTTTCTTTGTTTGCTTCTTCCTTCGTCGCCCTCGTCCTGAGACACAGAACGTACACTACGAGCGGTTGACCAACGCGCAAGTTTCAAATTCAACGACGGCCGCAAGTATAACACAGGCCCAAGGCTCCTGGGGTGGGCGACTCGACCAAAACCGAGCCGTAGGAGGTAAATGTAGTAAGTGTCGGAGGAAGAAATGTATGAGGGGTGGCCTCCCTCACTGGGAATCGCCTCGCCATGGTCTCATGGACAGATCCATGAAATTATTTTCGATATCCACGCTGACGACGCGCACTTTCACCTCTTCGTCGACGCGGAGTTCTGTATTGATGTTCCTCACGGGCTTCCCAAGCTTTATCTTAGAGATAGGCACGATGCCCACCTGGTTCCGTCAGTTCTATAAAGGCGCCCTTTGGGGAAAGCCAATTGACCCTTCCCTTGAGCCATGTCGACGGTGCGATTTTCAAGAATGTTCCGAAGTCAGGAGCTACCTTCGTCTTCAGTGCAGGATTCGGTACGACAGAGCTCCTCATGCTGAATGACAACTTTTCACCCTTGCCTCTTACGTCCACGAGCCTCAACCGGACCACCTTCCCGACCTCAACGACACTGCTGATGTCTTCCACGAACGTCTCTGACATGTGGGATACGTGAACGAAGCCACGGACTTGCTCGACGCCGTCCACTTTCACATCGACGAACGCACCGCAAGGAACGACTCTCACGACCTCGCCGTCAAGCCATTCATCACCGATTTCCCATGCGAGCGCACTGAGGTTGGTAAAACGACGTCCACCCTGACCATACCTCCTACCCATGATCATGGTCAACCTAAACTTGCTGTCATCATCCAGGGCGCAGGTCCAAACTTTGACTTCCTGGTCCTCTTCGAGCAGCGTGTGGATGTCGTCGACCCTGCCCATAAATATGTCGCTCACGTGCAGCAGCCCCTCTCTGTTGGCACCGACGCCAACAAAAGCACCAACCTCTTCGACGCGAGTCACGGTGCCAGTGTATACCTGGCCAACCTTGAGCTTGTCATAAGGGATTGGCGGGACCTTCATATCATTAGCGCTCACGACCGATTCCTCGGGACCGCCATCAACATTTTCCCATCTAACCTGAAACGTGCCGTCCGTGTTTCTCTTGAGCACCGTGCCAAGGTACATCAGACAGTCTTCAGGAAACTTCGCAAACACCTCGTCGCCAATCCTGTAATCCCGCTTGGTCTTCACTATTTTCATGCTCTCGCAATGGACGTCCGCATGCTCGACCCCCCATCAAGACCGTCCCACCTGACGCGGAACTTCTTCTGCCCCAGGACCGCCGCAACCGTGTCAGGGTACCAGAGGCCGTCGTCTTGGGAAATGGCCTTGCAGTCGTCGCCCACCGCGTGGTCCCAGCAAAAGGTTCTCATCTAGATGGCCTCCTCATAGAGCGTGTCCGTCTCTGGCCCACCGTCTGGATCGCCCCAGGCAATCAACCAAGAACTGCCGACCGCATCTTTGATCCTGCCAGGATACCACCTGCCGTCGTCCGGCGACTTCGCTCTCACCTTGCACCCGACCTCCAAGGCAACACCACCCCCGCCGCCATCCGTGGCGGCCATTGCGGCCAGCGGGCGGGCGACGTGCACCTCTCTAAGCCGGGCGGCAAGCAGCTGGCTACGCAGAGGTAACCAAGGTGGGCCACCGCCAACTGGCACGCAGCGGCCAGCGCAAGGGCAGCCGCGATGTCAGACCCTCCGCTCCGCCGCCTGGCCTCCAAACCGGCCATCCCTTCCTCGAAGACTAGCCGCTGGACTGGGACATGTGTCAAACCGACGGACGTCCCTGCGACGGGGGTCAAAACTGCCTGAGCCCAAAGGGCTTGAGCCAAAATGGCTACGGAACGAACTGCCCTGATTCTTCACAGCTAAGCAGACTGCGAATCTGTATGACCATCGAACAAAATTCAATGTCGCACCCAACAAAGACCATGTTTAGAAAAATAACCGCCTTCCATCCATGCAACTGTTGCACAGTCTTGCAATCACGGCCATTATGTACGAGAACGTCTCAAGGGATAGCCCCGTTTTGAAGAGGAAACTCCCTCCACCCTTGTCTAAGCACTGGAGATTTTTGAGACGAATGTGCTCTGCACCAAAACGAGAACCACATAACGAAAACCACCAGCCCTCCACCCGTGTAGCTGTTGGAAGATTATAAGACGGCTGCGCGCGTCGCGAAGGCGGGGGGCACATTTGAAAACCATTCGCCAAACATCCTCGTAAGAACGTCGATATTGAGAAGATAATCTGCACGGCGCTAGAGCGAGAACCCTGTTTTGAAAACGACCCGCCCTGCATCCACGTATGAGTTGGACATGTCAAGCTTCAGACCATGTACGGTGAAGAAGTCTCATGCGAAACAGCCAGCCCGCCCTACCGACACGTCTGGTAGTGCGATGGGGAGGAGTTCCTTTTAATAAAGAGGGGCGGAGGAAGATGAGTAGGAGGCGGCGCGCGGGAATCAGTTGTCTGCCTAGCTCGTTTAGAGGCTTAGGGCTGCCTTCACATGCTTAAGGTCTTGGCGCAGGCAGGCGCTGGCCTGAATAAATATCTTCGACCGATTTGGTAAATCCAAACCGGTCGAACACAGTTCATGAGGCCAGCGCTGTGCCTCAAGAACTGTTTTCAGCCACTCGGGTCTCTATGTCCGCTTGGCCCTGCCATAGTTGATGGATGCACCAACTACGGGCTGGAACTTAACTGGGATTCGACTCTCCAGATGCAAATCTGCACGAACGAAATTATATGTCAGCCGAGTGGAGAACATGTGAAAACCGCTCGCGATGCTGAATACTTGGATGGTCTCATTATATGCGAGACTTGGCCAAGCGCATAATCTTTAAGGACATTTGATGAAGCTACCAGGGTTTTCAAATTGTTATTCAACATCCGTTGGCAATCGTCAATTGGCTGTAGGGAGACGCTCAAAGTATACGACAGTTGCGTTGTAAGCAAACTATTAGATCCACTGGACTCGCTGTGGTTGTGGACAGAGGGCGAACGCAGACTAGACGCATTTCGTGCTAGATGTGTTCGGCGAGTCGAGGGAATACCATGTCCATTTTTATATCTGGATCAGCGATGCAGAGGTGGACAAGCGAGCTGGTACAGTGGACCTGTCCCAGACATTACTTTCAAGGCAACGGCAATGCATAAATATTGTGACAGAGTATCAAGACGCAACAATCCGGTCGATTCGTGGCGTTGGGGTTCCGAGAATGGTGTTTTGGCAAGCTTCGGGATCTTCAAACGGTTGTCTCACGACTGGGGAATTCCCTCGGTGGAAATCAACCCTAGTAGGGGCCAGTGAAGAGGGAAGTTGGAGGGAGGGTTGGTTCCAACATCGTTGATGAGTCTTGGGTTTGCACTGGTCCTCCTCCTCCTCCTGCTCCTCCTCCTCCTCCTCCTCCTCCTCATGCTGTTGTCGCGCTGCTGGCCTCAGCCGTTGCCCCTGACGATGAGGGTCGGAAGTGTTCGACCTGCTACAATGATACAGTCAAGCCGCATAAAAAGGACGCAAAATAGGGCCTTGGAGGGCCATGTTGACGTTCTTCGAGTTTGGGCTGGCCAGCGAAAGTGGCCAAGGATGGGCCGAAGGGGAAGAATGCCACTCATCCTTGATCTGCGGGTTGACTACTCGACTTCAAACAATGCGGGCAGCACCCTCTGGCTGTCGACCCCTATGTGAGGCAACGTTTCGAATCCCCGGCGATCTCTCTGAGTGCCGTCGACAAGGGGGGGCGGATCTACTTGGCCGGGGTGTGGGCGCATGCGTCTCATTCTCAGCGCATTCCTGTGCGGTCGACGCGTCGATACAGCTGGACCTGGGACAGAAGAACATCTTTCATGAACATGAGACCCTCCGCCGGCCAAACTGAAGTACATTCGAGGGTACCCTTCCCCAGAATGCACAATAACATCCAACACACAAGAAGAACATCAGGGTACCCTCCCCGAACATACCTTGATCTTATACCTCGGTCCGACCGCATGCAGACCGTGTGGAAGTGTTGGCCGAGACCAGCTGCGCATGTTCAGCCAAAGGCGTGAATGCATCGACCGATGTATGAGGGCGCTTGAGGCACAAGGGTCTTGCGTAATTGCTGGGTGGCTGTGGATCTAGCTTTGCACCTGTTCCGACTCCGATTCCGAATCCCTGCTCCTCCGTCAAAGCCGGCCCCTGGATCTCTGCCGGAGCGCCAGTGTCCAGCAGGCGTCGCTCAAGCATACAAGTTTTGGGACCTGCTGGTGCTGCAAATGGCTGGCTGCGCCCTCTGTGGACGAGAAGGCGACCATGGCTACGCTGCCTGTCCTACCCATGCCTCCCCCCTCTTCCCGAGGAGGGGGAGACGTTCCCCCAAAAACCCGCACTGCACCAACAACTCGGCGGCGACGATAAGGGCGAATTGCTCAGGGGCGGGCATTACACGTATTCGCCTGGGAGCCTTCTCGAAGACATAGATCATCGGCACACCTGAATACATGTATTCCTCTCCCCTGGGCTATTCGTCCCTGTCGTCACCTCTGAGTCAAGGCCTGCGCGACGCGCCGCCTGCTGCAGCCGGCGGGTGGGACACCACCGTTCGACAGCCAGCCCGACGACCCCTCGCCCTGCTGCTCGGAGGCTGCCAAAGGTTAAGTCGGGCCCGTCCCTCTACAGGAGGAATGTTCACAAATAGTCAAAAAATTGTCTGGGGACTATTTTTTGAATATGTGCTGGCCACATGGGAGCATTTTTTGCATATTTTTGATTCTTCGTGAGACTTCAACCAGAGGTGATCCTGCGCCGACTTCAGCCAGAGGTGATCCACTTCAGCCAAAGGTGATCCTGCGCCGAGGTGCCCCCCGCAGCCCTTCCGGGGAGGCCCAGAGGGCCCCAGGGGCTCCAAAATGGTTCGACGAGCCCGGAGGTTAAGTCGGGCGTGTCCCCCTACAGGGGGATCTTGTGCGAACATTTTAAACATACACCAAACATGCCCCCAAAAAGGCAAACATAGTGAAAGCATCGTCCCCAGACTACATTTTTAAAACATTTATCTTTCCCAACCATCCTGTTGTGTTGGGTCCTCGTTTTGAAGAGACGGCGCCACGCGTCACCTCCTCCTCCTCACTCCTCCTCCCCTTCCTCCTCCTCCTCCTCCTCCTCCTCCTCCTCCTCCTCCTCCTCCTCCTCCTCCTCCGCGAGGTACTGGTGAGCTCCACCGCAGGCCCCAGTGGCACAGGCCGCATGCGGGGGCCGCCGCCCATTTTGGCACACCCCTCACACGGTTCGTGGCCCCACAGGGAGCTCCACCGAAGGCCCCAGTGGCGCAGGTTGTATGCGGGGACCGCCACCCTTTTCGGCACACCCCTCACAGGGTTCGTGGCCCCACAGGGGGCTCCACCGAAGGCCCCAGTGGCACAGGCCGCATGCGGGGACCGCCACCCACTTTGGCACACCCCTCACACGATTCGTGGGCCCACAGGGAGCTCCACCGAAGGCCCCGGTGGCACAGGCCGCATGCGGGGACCGCCACCCAGCTTGGCACACCCCTCACACGGTTCGTGGCCCCACGGGGAGCTCTACCGAAGGCCCCAGTGGCACAGGCCGCATGTGGGGGCCGCCGCCCATTTTGGTACACCCCTCACACGGTTCGTGGCCCCACAGGGAGCTCCACCGAAGGCCCCAGTGGCACAGGCCGCATGCGGGGACCGCCACCCAGCTTGGCACACCCCTCACACGGTTCGTGGCCCCACGGGGAGCTCCACCGAAGGCCCCAATGGCACAGGTCGCATGCGGGGACCGCCACCCATTTTGGCACACCCCTCACTCGGTTCGTGGGCCCACACGGAGCTCTACCGAAGGCCCCAGTGGCGCAGGTTGTATGCGGGGACCGCCACCCTTTTCGGCACACCCCTCACAGGGTTCGTGGCCCCACAGGGGGCTCCACCGAAGGCCCCAGTGGCACAGGCCGCATGCGGGGACCGCCACCCACTTTGGCACACCCCTCACACGATTCGTGGGCCCACAGGGAGCTCCACCGAAGGCCCCCAGTGGCACAGGCTGCATGCGGGGACCGCCACCCATCTTGGCACACCCCTCACACGGTTCGTGGCCCCACAGGGAGCTTCACCGAAGGCCCCAGTGGCACAGGCCGCATGCGGGGGCCGCCGTCCATTTTGGCACACCGCTCACACGGTTCGTGGCCCCACAGGGAGCACTACCGAAGGCACCAGTGGCACAGGCCGCATGCGGGGGCCGCCGCCCATTTTGGCACACCCCTCACACGGTTCGTGACCCCACAGGGAGCGCTACCGAAGGCCCCAGTGGCACAGGCCGCATGTGGGGGCCGCCGCCCATTTTGGTACACCCCTCACACGGTTCGTGGCCCCACAGGGAGCTCCACCGAAGGCCCCAGTGGCACAGGCCGCATGCGGGGACCGCCACCCACTTTGGCACACCCCTCACGCGATTCGTGGATCCACAGGGAGCTCCACCGAAGGCCCCCAGTGGCACAGGCCGCATGCGGGGGCCGCCACCCATTTTGGCATACCCCTCGCACGGTTCGTGGCCCCACAGGGAGCTCCACCGAAGGCCCCAGTGGCACAGGCCGCATGCGGGGGCCGCCGCCCATTTTGGCACACCCTTCTCACGGTTCATGGCCCCACAGGGAGCTCCACCGAAGGCCCTGTAAGGAGCTCCCCTTTCGTCGTCCCAGCTGACCTGCGGTAATCACACCTGCAGATGGTTGGATCCTTCGCTAGGATAACAGGATTTTCTTCCTGTAGAGGGACAGGCCCGACTTAGGCCTGGGGCCGCCTTGGGGCCTTGGGATCACCTGCTGGCAACCTTCGGCCTCCCCCTTGCCCCAGCGCCGGGCAACCCCGTCCGCAGGCGCGCCTGCCCGGGCGGCGCTCGGGGCTGCGCGTCGGCATGCCCCCCGGGCGCCCCGTGCGGCCAGCTCGGCGCCGGAGCCCACTCGGCTGCCTCCCAGGGTCGAGCCCATGCGATCGGGTCTGGGTCTCCAGAGCCCTTGCTCGGAGGGTAGCGTCTCCAGAGAACAGCCCGCGGTGGGAAGCCCGTGCGAGCGTCGGGGTCGAGAGCCCCATGGGCCCCACGTGTAACGATCACGACTTCGGGGATCTGGGTCAGCCCGTTCGGCTGTGCGTTCGTCGGCCCAACGGGCTCAAGCGCCGAGCGGGCTCGAGTGGGAACCCTGAGGCGCCCGCGCACCTCCGCTCCGAGCTTCGTGGGCGAGGCGCCTATGCAGTCAAGTCCTTCGCTGCCCCGTCTCGTCCTCGGCCCTCCTTCTCCTCCTTCCTTTCCTCCTCCATCCTGGCTCGCCCCGCATCCTCCTCCTCATCCTCGTCTCTCCCTTCCTTGCTCATCTTTCTTTTCGTCGTCGTCGTCGTCTTCCTCCTTCTCCTCATCACCCATCCTCGTCTGTGGCATCCTCCACTTCGTCCTCGTTGTCCGCCTCCTCGCCCCCCCCCCGTCCGTCCGTCCTCCTCCAACTCCATCCCGCTCCTGATTGGCCTCCCACTCCTCCGCCGCTTCCGTACCCTTCTCAACATCCTTGCCACCCGCCTCCTCTCCTCCTCCCCTCCCGTGGCCGTGCGCGGAGATGAGTGGTGGCAAGCCCTTCACAAGGGCATATGGGGCTAGACGCCAAACGAGCAACCAGCACAGACCCTCGGAGGCTCGAGCGAGCAACGGTCAAAACCTGTGTTCCGAAAACGATATGGTTGTTTGTTTCCCTGGAGCTTGCTGCTCATCGTCGAACTCTTCGGCGTCTGAGCGTCCCTCCTTCCTCGTCGGCCTCCCCCCTCCCTCCTTGCACACGGGCCGATTCGCCAGTTAATGCCCCTACCTAGCCGTTACGCTGGTGCGGATTTCGCCGCCTCGACGCTTACGAAGCAAATCTTCTCCCTGGAGCGATGGTGTGACTGTCTTTTGCCGCCCCCACAGGGACATGGGGAGACGAAAGCCACTCAGCTGCACGCCAAGAGACGGGAAACATACACATTTCTTCCGTCGGCGACGAGGCGGCGAACTCCACTCCGGCGAGAAGCTAGATAGGGGCACTACCTAGCGAATTGGCCGGCGAGCAAAGAGGGAAGGGGGGGCGGCCGAGAGGACGAAAGGACGCCCAGACGCCGAAGAGTTCGACGATGAGCAGCGGGGGGGGGCAGCAGCAGCCAGGCGCGCAGAGCCCGAGCGCAGTGGGCGGCCGTGGCGAACCCAGGTGGACGGGAAGTATACACATGAAACGCGCGGAAGCAGCGCGCTCGAGACGCGCGCGGAAGGGGCCACGCAGCATCTCTGACCACACGAGGGCCGAGCGCTGGCAAGACAGGCGGCCACACCTGTGTATGCCTCTCGCCGAAGCTGGGCAAGCGACGTGTACCCAGCTCCGTCGTAGACGGCTCGGCTCCGTCGGGGCAGGGGGCGAGAACTAGCGGGCTTGCCCGCGAGCCGTCGGCGCACTTTTCGAGTAAGGGATCGGCTACATAAATGGTGTACTCCATACTTGTTTCTGTTCGCCGGATCTTCGAGCAAGGCGTATACTGTTCTTCTACGGAGCATTATCACTTTTTCGCGTCTATTCGACGAACCTGAACTTTTCTTTGGGGCAAATCAAGTCAGTAGCCGATCCTACTCAACGTTTTTTGGAAGACGTCTGAGGACTGTCGGGGGGCGGGGGGGATGACGAGAGTGGGCGGACCGCAGGTCGTCGGCGCACCGTCCGATGCTGCGTTCGACAGGGGCTTTGAAGTGGCGGGAGGACGAAGGAGGGCTCCCGCTCGTTCCTCTTTTCCTCCCTCTCCTGCTCCTCCCCCTACCCCCCACCCCCTGCCCCCCTCCCACCCGCGCGCGCTCCCGCGAGCAGGGGACGCCCCCCCCCCCCACCCCCTGAACGCGCCCAGCCTGGGCGTAGAGTTCTGGGAGCGATCGTGCGGATTATACTGCCACTGTGGGCCTGCCTGCAGGTGGAACCCAGGAGTACAAAACGGCATAGTGAACATGTCTACAAGACACTTGGAATTCCACACGTCAGCAGGTCACGCCGTCACGCCCAGTCGATCCACAGCTCCAACCGTAACCTGTGGCCCCCCCGGGCACCATGGGTCTGACCCATGACTGTGCCTTTCATGGCCGCATGCGGCTTACTGCTGTCGATGGTGACAGACATCCAGCGACCTTGCACTTCGAGAAGCGAGCAGGGTCTCCGAGCGACCCCCGGGCCCAGCCCCGTGTCCTGCCCAGGAGTTGAAGCGCTGGCAGCATTTCCGATCCCAAGTATCGATGTGCAAACGATGGCGAAGCTGGCTCAGCGCTCGCATGGCGAGGGGACCCCTCCCGCGCCTGCGCCGCGCGATGAGCTTGTGGATCTGCGCGTGCGCGTCGCGATCCCTGGAGACCTCATTGAAGGCTCCCAGGCGAGGTGGGTGCTGCCTGGATGCCAGCAGGGGCTTCCAGGAAGCTCAAGGAGTCGTCGCGACACGGCCCAGATCCTCACAGGTGTCACATGGGTCTGCGCCACCCCCGCCAGGGGGCTACGCCGCGCTCGAATAGTTGCCCCGTCCTCTTGTTGGGCCTCGAAGGGTTCGAAGATGTCTGCCTTGCACTCCTGGAGAAGGCCCTCGAATACCCCTGGCGGCTCCGCAAGAACCATTGAAGTCTCGTAGAGGCTTAGGTTCTGCAGCTCGCCAGTCTCGGGGCACTCCGAATGACATCGCGGCACCTTCACGCGCGCTCCGAGTGATTCGGGTGCCTTCTAGCGGCACCTTCAACCAACTTCCTCGTGGCGAACAGCTCGAGACTCGAGGATGCTAGCAACTCATGGATATGCCAGCGCATGGGAGGACTCGCGGAGACCCGTATGTGCATGTGCTCGGCCTTACAACTCTGTGCGGAATTTCCCCTGCCCACGCTTGGCCGACGTGAGACCGATCCGGATGATCGCAAGTCCTTCCCGCGGTAAAGACATACGCATCACGTACACGTTGGTTGCACCGAACAAAGCCCTCGCAACTCGGGTTTGGCTTAGGTCGGGCGTGTCCCCCTACAGGCGGATTTGGGACGAAAAATAAAACATACCCAAATACCGCAAACACGCCTCACAACTATTCAAAAATGGCAAGAAACAACGTCTCCAGACTATTTTTGTCTGCTGTGGAATATTCCTCCTGTAGAGGGACAGGCCCGACTTGAGGTTTGGCGTCGCCACGGCGCCCCTGCGCCCAGGAGGCCTCCGCGCTCCGAAGGCACGCGTGGCGGCCGCCGCCACGCCGCGAGGCGCGTCCTGCCAGCCTGCAGCCGCGGTGCAGCTCCGCCTCCACGAGGGCTGCACGGTCGAGCCCGTGGCCACAGGACCAGGGCTCGATGGGCCTGTTTTCCACCACCACCACCACAAGTTGGAGGGGGAAGGGGTCCTCGTCCTCCTCCCCCGCCTCCTCCTCCTCCTCCTCCTCCTCCTCCTCCTCCTCCTCCTCCTCCTCCTCCTCCTCCTCTCCCCCCATCCACCTTATGGTGGAGGTGGTGGAAGACAGGCCCACCATGGCTGCCCGCAAGAATCTCCAGGACTCGGACCCCCCACGACCGCCAGCCGCGCGATGGAGACCTGCGGCGCGCCACGCGCCGCCAGTGTGGTCGGCCGAGAGCGCGAGCCCCTTCGCCGAAGGCCCGGGGCTCCGCGGCGAGACCGAGAGAGTGAGACTCACACCGAGGCGGCGAGCTCACCACGCGGGTCTACCAGGAGGGGTGCTCACACCCAGAAGGCAATGCTCTGCCCGTAAGCCTCGTGCCGGCTGCAAGGAACCATACATCCGGCTTTCGCCTCGGTGTCGGCCTCGCCAGTGGGATCAACTCGACGCACCGCTCCCCTGTGCGCAGGCAGATGCTGACGCGCGCTCAGGGCGCCATCTGCCCGCCGTCTTGGCCTCCACTCTCTTCGTTCGCTGGTCCCGAGATGCCTTTGCGTAGAATTTGAGGCAGGGAGGGTGACGGTGAGAGGAGGGGGGGAGAGACGAGGGGACCTCGGGGACGGAAAGGGGAGGTGGAGGAGAGGCCAGAATGGACCGACGGGCGAGGGGGGAGGAGGATAAGGAGACGGATGCCGCAAAGCATGGAACAGGCTATAGGAGACGGACGCTAAGAGATGCGAGGATGGGAAGAGACAGGCAAGAGAGAGAGAGAGAGAGAGATGGGGAGGGATGGCATGCATCATGGACGCACTGACAATAAGACACGCGATGGGAGGGGACGAGAGGGAATGCGAGGCCGAGAAAGGAGAGTACCAGATGGGCGAGGCGGTACCGGATGGGGAAAGGCTGAGTCGGGCAAGGACGGGAGATGAAGACGCGGATGTAGTTTCCACCACGCTGACTCTTCGGTGATGGCGCCAAGTGCACGCCGCCCAGCTTCTGCGGCTGCTTACTGTACAGAGCGCTGCTCCAAGATGGGAGAGCACCAACTAACATGAAAACGGAGGGGGGGGAGCAGGAGCAAGAACAATGTGAGAAGAACAGGCGTGAGGATTGGTTTGGTTCCAATGGGAGACACAAACGATTATAATGACAATGCTAACGATACTCCCCAAATCTGCCATGGTAGCCGTACAATGACCATTACCGAATGGCAGACCACACGAATATTGCAACCGCAGCCCGTCGCACATCAGCCTTGGGCGCATACTCATAACCAGCTTCTCGTGCGTCCATATGCTGCAACGCGGGATGCCCTGTCTGATCATTTGACTGACTACGTCCTATATGCTTCCTCCGAGTGCCGATATGAGTACCCACGCGCATTTTTGTTTATCATACTTACAAACGCATAATGCGTGTATCTAAATATACACGTGTGTATGTGAACTAGCGGGCGGAGACGGATTCGGGGGTGCTACGCGACAGAGGCGAGCGGGAAGAAGCGATCGCTTGACAGGTCCTACCGCCTCTTTTGCAACCATCCTGCATCAAACCCATTTCTTCCTCCTGCGCCATGTCCCCGGGATCCCTGCTAGTGTTCACTGCCCCACCGCCCCTGGAGCTCAGCCTGCAGACACCGTCATAATTGCCGACGCGTCAGCGGCAAACATAACTGCCACCCTCCTCTGCGTTCCTGCATGATTTTGTAAAGCATGGGCGCAAGACGGTCGCCAACGGGCTACACGCAATTGTTGCCATCACTCCACTCTGAGGGACCGGCGTCTGAGAAAGGGGGGCATGGAGAACATCATCCTAGATACACGGCGAGGGGCCGTGCGGAGCCTCGAGGCGTACAATGGCCCTGCCTGTGATCATGTAATATACATGCCGAGGAGGACGTATCGCAACCGCCTCGAGTGCATGCGTCTCAGAACTACGAGCGGATGCGAGTCAGAGCACTTTTTGGTACGCTGAAGCGTGGTCAGGTGGTGCGGCGTGGTGGAAGACACCCGATCATAACAGACAAATGACGCCCCGCCCCCCCCCGGCCACCCTCTCTTCCCTCAGCACGTCTTCCGTTGTCACTGCTCTGCCCCATCCGTGTCCCCCCTCCAGGGGGCGGGGCAACTGCTCTGCCTGGAGTCAACTAGTCAACTGTGTGTGGAGTTGGTCTGGCCGCTCTCTTTCTTGTCTCCTCCTCCTCCTCCTCCTCCTTCTCTTCTTCCCTCCTTGGCTCCTTGGCTAGCGGAACCCCTGACGAGGTGGTCTCACGGGAAACTCAGTCAGGGCGGCCGACTTGGACACACGCAAGGCTGTTCTGACAGACAGCAGGACAGGACAGTCAGAGAGGCAGGCAGGCAGGGGGGAGGGGGAAGGGAGACCCCAGACGGTAGTTGGACATCTCCAAAGGTTTGATGGGGTTCGTGGAGGTTATTGGGGGTGCCGACTGCTGCACCGAGAACGTCTCCTCTCAACATCGGCGAGCTCGAATGTATCGACCTCATCCGCACGACGGGCGGGTCGACCATCACCAGCACCGATGCCAGTTGAGGCAGCCAGTCCACCGACCTGACATATCGACGTTGTGGGTGGGGGTAGTCACGCCGACGCAGAGCCAGTCGGGGTCGCCACGTCCATGAAATCAGATTCCGAGCGGCCCCGACTTGGAGCATGAATCATGCAAAAAGGTCCTGGGGAGAGGGAGCATCCTCCCCAAGCGCAACGTGGCCACGATAGCACGGACGGCTCGAGGTCTGGATGTGGGAAATACGTGCGTGCCAAAAAGATCCTCTACCTGGATGTCGCCAAACCAACACTCGATCAGACTCATGGGCAATCCTGTAGACGATCAGACCCAACACAGGCGGGCCCATCATCCGTGCTGATCGTGACATTGTACTTCGTGGCTGGCAGACGAACGCTCATGCCAGCACCGGCCAGCGGAGAGCAGATGCTGACACCTAGAACCTCCTGTGCGGGGCCTTGGCCGATCGCGCTACTGTGAATGGCAGGGCAGCTTCACGGGTGCACCTCCCCTGCATGCGGAGCCATCTTGACGAGAAAGAGGCCATTGAACTACGATTGGACGAGCAGGGCGGACTCGCCGGCATCCACCGCCGCCTGCGACCACGGTACTCCCCCAGAGCCAGATGCATGCGACAAACGGGTCAGAGCCACCCTGTCCCCAGCGTGGCGCCGCATCGTTCGGGCCTTGAGTAACGCCCGCGAGACTTCCGCGGTCTGGGAATGGGCTCAGGAGAAGAAGTAGCCGAAACAACTTTGATGTGAGTTGAGTGCCGCCCTCGTTTCTACTTCCCACTGCCTCCTCAAGACTGGATGCAGATGGCAGTTCGTTGAAGCCGATAGCGGGCGTGTGGTGTAGTAGTGGTTAAGAGCTGGCTGAGACATTGCAGGAACCCATCCACTCAAAAGCAAACGGGGCGCCTTATCCAGATAGGCATCAGGACCGCTCGCCCATCACACACCATGGCCTACACCGAGACTTGCAGCCTCTGGTGGTGTACCAGGTGGAGCCGTCGTGAAAAAGCGATCGAGGGAGTGCCAGATGCCTTTCGATGAATTGTGAGGATGCGCGATAGGGATGCAAGCCCCTTGGACGCCCACGTCGAAACTTCTACAGCGGGGATAGCCATCGAAAGTGGTTCGGGATGGGTCGAAGAGATCAAAATGCAAAGGTACCCTTAGGACAATTACCAATCCTTGTCATCGATTTCGACAGTATTATCCTGACCTGAAGATGCCTCTCCACGGGGCCGCATCTCGGGGAACACCCCCGACCAAGAACGGCAAATAGGTAATCTCGTGCCTTGAGCAGGACACGCCCGTACCACATCGGGCCTCTGGAGGCCTCGGGGCCGGCCCGGGGCTCATGTGGCGCCACCACTCGAGATAGCGTTGTTCGACTCCGTCGTGGCCAAGTTCTCCGGGATTCTCCCCTTCTCCATTCCTCTGTTCCCCTGCACCTCCACCCCCTGCTCCTCCTTTTCCCCCTCCCCTTCTGAACCACTCCTCCCCTCCTCTTCCTCCCCTGATGCTGGAACTAGTTGCGTGGAGAAATAAGGCCAGGCAAGGCGCCCACGAGAAACGGCAGCGGTCTTCCGCTCCGATCTGCGGTCGCGTAGGGCCGGCGACTATGCTGTGACGGACGCCTGGTCGACGTCGCCACGACCCTCGACCTCGGCGCCACGAGCGGCTGGCGGGGCCGTCCGCTCCTCCCTGCGCCGAGGCTGCCCGACCGGTGCCGCTGTCCACTTCCCCTTCCCCGCAACAGTCTCCCTCCCACCTCCTACCCCTTCTCCTCCTCCCTCTTCCTCCTCCCTCCTCTCTCCTCCTCCTTCTCCTCCTCCTCCTCCTCCGCCTACCCGTTCTCCTTCGTCTCCTCCTCCTCCTCCTCCTCCTCCTCCTCTGCCTTCCCTCCTCCTACGCCTGTGACCAGCGACTGGTGCCAGTCAGCTCTCGAAAAGTTCCAAGTCGTCTAGCATGTTCGTGGCTTGCGACTCTTGGTTGGCAAGCTTTAAGCGCCCCGCTGCAGCTCAAGCAAAGCAGGCATCCCTTTCGTTGTGCTTGTGCTGTATGAGGGCCACGGAGTGAACAACACGGTAAGCTTAATTATCCGAATGGAGGGACCTCCGCGCGCGACCTCTTATCTTATGTTATCATGGGTTCGGCTGCCCGAGATCAGGTACCTTATAGCACGCGGAGACAGTGAGGCTCTGAAGAGAGAGAGAGAGAGAGAGATACGCCTACGTCATCAAACGATGAATCTCTGTCCGGGAGGTCCCACCACTCTACACGCCGACATGCCCGTGATCGACCCTCATCCTTTGGCAATTTCGGAGGCCCGTGCGCGGTACCTCCTGGCATGTGGTGATACTGAGTCTCCACGGATAGAAACGCTTACTTCACCAGGGGATCGCTGTAGCGAGAGGTCCTGTCAACCTGGGCTCCAAGGGGCCCGTGAACCACGCGCGATCGACCACGCTTAGCGAGGCCTGTGGTCGGTGCCTCTTGGCACTCTGAGGCTCCGATGAAAGACGTGCTTACGTCATCAGACGGGCGTTCCACCAAACATGTCCAACCTATTTGGGTGCGAATGGGCTCGTGAACCACCCGTGGCCGACCGCCATTTGGGACAGCCAAAGTGCGCACGGTGCCTGCTAGCTCGCAGTGATCTTGAGGATCTGCGAGAGACGCGCCTGCGTCACAGACGAGGCGTTCTCTTTGAGATGGCCCACTGATCTGGGTGCCAACGGGCACGTGATCGACCCCCCCCCTGTGGGAGGCCAAAGTGCGCTGTCTGCTAACACGCGGTGGTCATAAGGCTCTGACGAGAGACGCGTCTGTGTCACCGAACCCGCGTTCGACACGAGATGTCCGATCAATCTGGGCGCCAGCGGACCCGTGATCCCCCCCACTCTTCCTTCAGGATGCCCGGGCGCGGCGCCTGCTAGCACGCGGTGGTCATGAAGTACAAGTGATGACCACGTTTACGTTATCGAACGGCGTTCGATCTAGGAGGTCCCACCAATCTGGGCGCTAACGGGTCCCGTGGCCGACCCCTCCTTGGGATACCAAAGTGAGGTGCCTGCTATCACGCGGTGGTCATGGCAAATGCACGTCTATGCCATCACTCCGGCGTTCGACCCGCGAGCTCCAACCAACTTGGGCGCCAGGGGGCCCGCAATTAACCGCCACAGCGCGGGGCCTGCCAGCACATGGTGGTCGTGAACCACCGATGAGAAGCGCCCCTGCAGCACCAACCTGGCGTTCTACCTGGGAGGTCCCACCACCTTGCGTGCCGAAGGGCCGGTGAAACACTCGTGGCCGAACCCCTTCTTGGAGGCTGGGTGCAGCGCCACGTCAGGAAACCCGCGTTTTACCCGAGAGGCACCACCAATCTGGGCGAAACACGGGCCTCTGATCGACCCATCCTTGGGACGCCAAGGTGCGCTGTCTGCTAGCTCGCGGTGGTCCTGAGTCTCTGATGAGAGACGTCTACGTCACGGCAAACTCCTCTTTGGGAGGCCAGGGTGTCTGATGATGGACACGCATCAGACAAGCGTCCCAGCAATCTGAGCGCTAACAGGCTCGTGACTGACCGCCCAAGCGCGGTGCCTGCTAGGACGCGGTGGCTAGTCTAATACGCTATGATGAGACACGTGCCTGCGACACAACAAGCGTTTCACCGATATGGCCGCGAACCCTTTGGGATGCCCTGGTGCGGTGCCTGCCAGCATGCAGTAGTCGTCAGGACCTGTGGGGGACGCACCTCCGTCGCCAAACGGGCGTTCTATCCGATATATCCAACCCATCTGGGTGCTAACGGGCCTGTGAGCGGCGTCTGCTGGCACGAGGTGGCCATGAGGCCCTGATGAAAGCTGCGTCTGCGTCACCAAACGGGCGTTCGACCCAAGAGGTCCCTCCAATCTGGGCACGAATGGCCCCGTGACCATCTCCTGGTCGCCCCCCTTTGAAGGCCTGGGTGAGGAGCATGCTGCCAAGAGTGGGAGTGGGCGTCTGGTCACATTTGAGCGGAACCATGACTGACCATGGGCGCATCTGAGAGGGTACTCTCCGTTCGGCGCCAGGAGCCCTCGGAAGCCTCCGTCAAGCGCCAGGAGCATGGCGGCCGGCTGGCGAGCAGTCGCTCGGGCGCCTCGCAGCCGACCGGCCCCAGAGACTCCTGACGATCTCCGGAGGCGGCGGGGAGCCTCTGGACGCCTTCTCCCGGAGTCTACGTGATGATGGGCGAATGGGTGTGGGTGGGTGTTGTCTTGTGGGTGCGGGTGGGGGCATGGGTCCAAGTGGTAGCATGTGCTTCTGGGTGAGATTTGGTGAATGCGCAAGTATCAAACGAGTGCGACTGTGAGTGAGAGTGGGTGGGTCTGAGGTGGCGCGGAGAATAAAGATGAAACGAAGGGGGAATGAGGAGGTGGAAGTAGAGGGGTGCCTCCATTTTTGAAAACCCCATGCCCAGGATATGATAAGCATCGAGGCCGCCTCCTGGGCCCCAGGATGCCCCAGCGTTCTACCTCTGGACCGTTTCTGTTGCTTTCGCTCGGCACTTCGCTCCCAACCAGACTCAGGTATGGCCTGGGTCGAGGGGGCTGAAGTGTTCACGCGCCTGAGTCTTGTCCTAATGAGTGTTTGCGCTGAGGGTGTCCACTTTATTGTTAAACTGATGATTGGCACTGTCGGCAGAGGTCGGGCCCTTGTCGCCCCATGGGTCTGGACGTGCGCTTGCACGCGGGTTTGACTGGGCTTGGACATGGGTTTGGGCGTGGGTTTGGACATGGCTGTGGACGTGGGTCTGGGAGTTGGTTTGGACATGGGTGTGAACGTGAGTTTGGACGGGGGTTTCAGCGTGTGTTTTGACGTGGGCTTGGACAACAGCATGGACGTAGGTTTGGACGCAGGTTTGTGCGTGGGCTCAGGGTTCCACAAGTAATGCTCCACACTCACAAGGCTCCATATATCGCCCCCAAGCCCCACCACACATGGAGCTCCACGCATATGGGACTCCAAACAAATGAAGTTTCACAATCAAGATATTCCACATGCGTACGTACACATGGGCAATCCACACAACCATGGCTTAGCACAGAAGTCGAGTTCCAAGCCCGTTGGGCCCACACAAACACACATGGGGGTCTATGTGCATGGGGTTCTACACGCATGAGGTTGCACACGGGTGGAATTCCACCAAAGCGTGGCTCCACACGCAGTGTGTTCCACACACAGACGGTCCCACACACACACACACAGACACACGAACACACACACACACGCACACACACACACACACGCACGCACGCACGCACGCACGCACGCACGCACCCACACCCACACACACGCACACACGCGCACACACACGCACGCACGCACACACAACACACAACACACAACACTCAACCCACAACCCACAACAACATACAACAACCAACACACAACACCACAACACACAACACACAACCCAAAACCCACAGCACAACACCACACACCACACAACACGCAACACACAACACACAACCCACAACGCACAACACACAACACACAGCACACAGCACACAACACACAGCACACAGCACACAGCACACCAGACACAACACACAACGCACAACGCACAACACACACCACACACAATTCACACAGCACACACAACACACACCACACAACACACACCACACACAACATACACAACACACAACACACACACACCACACACAGAGCACACACAACACACACCACACAACACACACAACCCAACACACACAACACACCAGACACACACCACACATAACCACACACAACACACAACACACAAACCACACAGCACACACAACACACACACCACACACACACGCACACACCACACACACCACACACAATACATAACACACAACACACACGCCACACACATCACACAAACACACACAACACAGAACACACAGCACACAGCACACACCACACAAACAACACACAGCACACAACACACAACCACACAATGCACACACCACACAGCACACAGTCCTTACACCACGCACACCACACATACACACAACACACACCACTCAACGCACACACCACACACCACACATACCACACACCACACACCACACCACAAGACAACACACCACACACACCACACACCACACACAACAACCACACCACACACATCGCACACACCACACACAGCAGACACCACACACCACACGCAGCACACACATGACACACAACACATACACACACCACATAACAGACAGCACACAACACACAACACGCAAACACACCACACTGCACACAGCACACAACACACAACACACACACCGCACAGCGCACACCACCCACCACACACAATTCACACAGCACACACAACGCACAACACACACCACAGACAACATACACAACACACAACACACACCACACACAGAGCACACACAAAACACACACCACACAACACACAAAACACAACACACACAACACATACCAGACACACACCACACACAATCACACACAACACACAACACACAGCACACACAGCACACACAACACCCACCACACAGCACACACACCACGCACAACACACACCATACACAACACACTACACACAAGACACACACAACACACACAAACACCACACACAAAACAGAGCACACAACACACACACCACACAACACACAAACAACACACAACACACAACACACCAACACACAATGCACACACCACACAGCACACAACCCACACACCACGCACACTACACATACACACACCACACAACACTCACCGCACACAACACACAACACAAATAACACACACACACACCACACACCACACCACAAAAAACACCACAAGACACGCACATGACACACAACACACAACACACTCAACACGCACACACCGCACACAACACACACAACAGACAACACACACCACACACCGCATACAACACGCACACACCGCACACAACACACGCACCAGACAACACACAATACACACATCACACACATGATACACAACACATAAACACAACACACAACACGCAACACATCACGCACACCACATACAACTCACAACACACACACACACCACACCATACACAGCACACACCACACACACACAACATACACAACCACACACACACACGCATACACACAGCCACAGACACAACCACACACACACACGGGGTTCCACACCCACATAGGTTCAACAAATAAAGTTTCACACGCGCGCACTGGGTTCCGCACGTATATGGTAGCACCCGCAAGACATCACAAGCGCATGAGGTCCAATACGGATGGGATTTCACCAACACGGCGCTCCACATTGGGCTCTAGATTTAAAAGGGTCTACCCTTGTTACACACATTGGCTGTTGGGGGTCCACGCGCCAGCAAGGTACGTTTCCTTCTGGCCACTCTCATCACGAAAAACATATGGTGCCCCTCGGGACGATCGCGACCGAACGATCCAGACCTCCAGTTCCTCGAACGGCCGAGCGGCTGTCGAATGCACTGACCGCCTCGAGACCAAGATCCTTTCCCAGACCGCCTGCAAGATTGTGCGACGCCTCTGGCGGTTAGCCGTCGCACTGCCAAGAACAATCTGATACCGAAATGCCTGTGGCTACAACATGCAGCACGTACAAACAAGTACCACAAACCACTGGCCGCAAGTGAAAGACTGTCCCCCCGCGATCGTTAGCATTCTTGCGCTCGACCTCGGCAACACAAGTGGCACGGGCCACCTCATTGGCGTCTGGGGTGCCATCGCGCGCTGGCTCCTCTGTGCGGGAGCGAAATGCACGGGCAGGTAGTTCGGGGGCATGACCAGAGCACATGCACATGACCAGCAACGCTGCGAGAACACATTTTCCCAAATGCTTGTTTTTACACCGACCAACACTCCCTGTACACGATACATTCTGGGTCCTTTCCTGATCGCCCAGATGATCGCGACCCACGGAAGTGCACTTCCGCATACGGCACAATCATCGGCAAGCGTCTTGTGGTCAGCAAAAGGACATGCATACCTATACGACCACCCTGCGGGCAATAAGGAAATTGGGGGGGATTAGTATCAAATGCCCACCCTGTTGCGCCCAGGCGACGGCAAAAATGAATTGATGGATTGGGTTGGGTGGATTTTAATGACGGGATAAGATAGATTGGATAAGATAAGATGGGTTTGCTTGGACGGAATGTATTAGATTACATAAGATGGATTGGGTTGGCCCGCCGCAAGCGCATAAGCAAATGAATTGATGGGTTGGGTTGGATAGATTAGATTGGGTGGGGTAATATAAGATTGGACAAGATGGGTTGGATCAGATCGTATGGATTGGATTGGACCAGGTGGATCGGAGATTATCAGCTGTGTTGGGTAAGAAAGCCCGCCGCAAGCGCCGGCAAACATGAATTGATGGATTGGGTTGGGTGGGTTGGATCGGGTGGGATAAAATAGATAGGAAACTATAAGATGGGTATGATTGGAAGAGATGTATTCGTTTAGATAAGATTTTTTTTTGCGCCACGGCAATGCGCAGAATAAATCAGAAAACGGTGCCGGCGCGCGCGCGCTCCCCCCACGCAGACCAGCCTCGGACGAACCGGCAACTGGCTGCTAAGGGGGGCGGCGCAGAAGAGCTCAAGCAACGGCGGGCTGGGGGGCTCTCAGGCTTCTTGGAGTCCCTGCGCAAGGCGGTCGACACTCCTTGGTCGAGCAGTCCGCACTCCGCCGCGGCAAGGGGGTGGTTGACCATCCGAGAAGAGCTCCCACCTGCCGCGCGGGGTGCCGTGCACCCGCGGCGGCAGCGCTCGCCTTCTCGGGGCCCCCTCCCTCACCAGACGGCGAGTGACCCAAACACTTGCATCACACCAAACGTCTGCGAGCGCTGGGTGGCGGCGGGCCAGCACACGCAGACGGGCTTCAAACACCTGTTCAGCAGCGGCAGAGCGCCCAACTCGACGGGCGTTCAGGGCCGCAAGAAAGGCTACCATGCAGGAAGCACGACGGAGGAGACCAGCAACATCGTCAAATGCGAGGAGGAGGCAAGAGGGAAACCAATGGAATGAGCGCTCACCTTGATAGACTCGAATATGTCTCCCCATCCATCTCCTGAGAGGTGATTCCAGCTTCGGACAAGAAGAATAATGGCGAAGCGAATCGTTGTCGACTCCGTCGACGGTCTGGCACCCGAATAGACACCCTTTTGGGGTTGAGTGAAATCGGGAGCTCGTGCAGATAGATCCAGTCAGCAAACGAAAGGGAGCCATGCCAACATACATACTCGTTGATTTGCACACTCTTTTTATGTTCTCTTTCAGGATGACGATATGCTCACGGGTGACCTCAGGGCAAAAGTGGTGGGCACGCCGAAGGAGGATGGACTCGATACTCTCACTGGTCTCTAGCTCTCGAAACGCCCGATAGTCGATGTTGTAACTTGCTCGAAGAGGAAGGGATGTCAAGGGAGAGCCCGCAATACCACATTTTGACCGCCCTCAAATATCCCAAGAGGCCTTCAGCATGCCATCCACGAAGCCACCTATACGGAATGTGTTCGGCGTCTGAACGAGAGGCCTCCAGCGAATCCAGAAGCCCAAAGATCCGCCCAGATCTCAAGAGATACCGAAGGGCAGTGGCTTTCGCGACCGCGTCGAGCTCCAGGAATTCAGTGGCGAATCCGATGCGGGTAAGTTTCGTGGCGACGTTGTAGGAGATGGCGTTCCTGGGCCCCGAGGTGAGGAGGAGCACTCCGTTGCGGTAGGCGGACACCAGCTCCTGGGAGGGCGGGTAGAGCTGAAGCGATGTATTCGTTTAGATAAGATGGATTGGATTGGCCCGCCGCAGGCGCAGAAACAAGTGAATTGATGGATTGGGTTGGGTGGATTGGATTGGGTGGGATAAGATAAGATGGGACAGGATGGGTTGGATAAGATAAGATGGATTGGATTGGACAAGATGGATTGGATAAGATCAGCTGTATTAGATAAGAAAGCCCGCCGCAGGCGCCGAAGAAAATTAATTATGGAATTAGCGACATGCGTTAGCGCCGGGACGCCCGGGACTCCGGGGACACCCGGGACACCGCCTGGCCCAACTGGGACACCTCCCGTCCACCCGCGGACGGGAAACGAACTTGCGCTCCTACTGACACCCGGGAAACCGCCCAGCCCACCTGGGACACCTCCCAGCCACCGGCGGACGGGAACGGAATTTCGCTCCTACTTCGGCCTAGCGCCTAGCTGCAGGAGGATCACGCGCAGCTTCGCCTCGCCCGCACGCACGACACGAACACGAAACCGAAACCGATTTCCCGGTGGGGGGTCTCCGTTTCACTGCGATCTCACCCCCCAACCTCCGATAACACGTTTGATTAATAACCACGCCAGTGCAATGCGCGTGTGGTTCCTCGGGGGCTGAAAATGAACTTGTCTTTTCTGTCGACGCTGGCATTTGACGCTGGATATGGGATGTGGCAGCTCGGCGACGACGTCCCACTCGGTGCTCATTGCCATTGTATGTCATTGGTCATGTACTTTTATATCTGAGCGGGGGTAACACTTTGCAGGGCCCCTTCACATTCCAGGGAATACCATCACAAACTCCTGAACGTGTAATTTGTTCATTGTTTATCAATGCGGCGGGTGAATGACGCGTTTTTCTATCCCAACTGCAACTCATGTTATCCCGCCTCCCCCCCGTAACGGTAACACCCGAACGCCGCTCAAAGGCATGCCGTGGTGCTCGCAAGATATTGCGGTGCTCACAGGGGTCTCAGGGTGTTCGCAGGCGCAGTGTGGCGTTCACAAACATGTTCACGTGAAGGAGGGCGACGACGAGAACGGCGACGACGAGGCTGGCTACCTTTCTGTCTCGGGGCCGGGGGCGCCGTACGCAAATCATTTGGGCATGGCCCCGCCTTTCTCCTTCCTCTTCCCTCATCTTCACTCCTCTCTTCCTCTGCCCTCCTTCTCTCCTCTTCCTCCTCCTCCTCCTCCTCCTTGTCCCGTTCATCCTTCCTCATAGCCATTGGTTATCCTGGTCCTCCTCCTCCTCGTTCTCTTCCACCCGTTCCTCCCCCCTCTCCTCCTCGTGCTTTCCACCTCCTCCTCCTCCTTCTCCTTCTCCTCCCTCTTCATTGCCCTGCTCCGAGCCCTCAGCCCCGCCTCCACCTGGTCCTCCTGCTCGTATTTTTTCTTATTTTCCTCCTCCATGAAGTCCGGAATCCTCCAGGGGCAAAATTCGACAATATGATTGTAATCAAATCAATAACTCGGGCATTGCCCCGCCACCATCCTCCCTCCTCATCCCTCCTTTTTCTCTCGTGAGCACCACGGTGTGCCTGCGAGCATCAGCACGTGTCTGTGAACACAATATCCCTGCGAACGCACGCCGCACTGTGATTGCAACCGCCGGACTGTGAGCGAAGCTCGACCTTACTATTACCACATTCGCTTGCAAGCGCCACACGTATGAACAACCGTATGCTAGATCCCGCCAGCACCACACTTTGCCTGCCATCACCGCCATTTGCCTGCTATCACTGGCACTGGGCCAGTGAACACCAGGTTGCGTGGCAGTTCCTCACCTTCTTGGTCAATTCAGCTGCCCCTCGTTGTTCCTGGCCGTTCCCAAAACGGCGCCCACGCGAATCATGACATTACTGGAGGGGGGATGGCCCCAGTAACCAGCGTTATCGCCTAAGCTTGAAAACAAGTATCTTGCCACTCCTGACGGTGCTGTCTGGCAGACTTTCTTTACATCTTCTGCGCCTCCCCCTCTGCTACCAGACTTCCGCATGCTCCGTGAAAAACTATGGATCCGCACTCCCGAGGCCACGATCTGTCTTGAAAAGTAAGCAAATCCGCTTCCCTGAAGCCACGACTCTTCGTACAACAATTCGTTGATTCGCGCTCCCACGGTTACGGTCCCTGGTAAAAAAAATGGATCTGCGTTCCCGAGGCCACGATCCTGGATACAAGCAATGGATCCGGCGCAGACAGTCGACCAAGACCAAGACGACGCAATGTTGCCAATACGTCACACACTTGCGTCAAGACGGCCCAAGAGGCCCCCAAGACGGCCCAAGGGGACCACGGGAGGGGCACCCAGTATGGTCCGAATAATCCAAGGTCGTTGATATTCTTTAGGTTTTTGACAGAAGCGGGTGTCGTCACTTCTTCGGACTTCCTTCAGCTCCAAGCGGCCCGAGAGGCCTTCAGTATGGCCCCAAGACGGCACCCAAACGCCCGAATTGCCAAATATTTCTCGAATGCGCCTTCAAGACGACCCGGGAGGGCCCCTAGACGGTCCAGGACAGCCCCAAGAGAACCCCAAACTGGCCCGTGAAGGTTTCCGGGGTCCAAAGCGGCCGTAGAGAGCCCCTTGACGGCCCAAGGTGGCAGCAGGAGACCCCCCCAGACGGTCAAGAGGGCCTCAAGACGACCCAGGAGAGCCCCAAAACGGCCCAAGAGGGCCCCAAGACTGCGCGAAGTGAACCAATGACCCCCAAGACCGCCCAACATAAGCCCAGGACAGCCCCGAGAGGGCCCAAATGAGCTTCATGGTGCCTCTTCGAAGAGTGAAAACGGAACGTGGCACATGTGACGGCCGTCCTCTTCCCCCTTCTCCTCATCGTTGACACCATCACCACCACCGCCATCACAGTCATCTCTACCATCATCAGCGACCCCGTCGTCATCACACTCATCACTACGTTCTGCATTTCCCTTTCGTCCACCAGGATCCTGTTTCTCATACTGTTCTCTTCTCCTTCTCCTCCTCCTCTCCTTATCCTGTTCCTCTTTCTCGCATTTTCCTTCTTCCTCCTCCTCTTCGTCATCATCATCGTATTCGCCTTCATATTCGTTGCCAAACCCAACACGGCGCGCAAGACAATGTCACATGCGACGGCTCCCCTAAGCCTCGCGACACGATGTGTCACGCGCTACGGCTTCACGCGAATCGCCACCCAAGGTTGGCACGGTGTCGAAACTTGCTGTATGCAGCTGGGTAAATACGTTTGCCAGCGTGGCAACCCCAACAATGGATTCTTACACTTCCGACGTGCAACGTGCGCAAAGCAGGAATTGCAGTGCAAGTTGTGGGGAACAATCTACCTGGTGCAACATGTGAAGTGCAATCTCTCTTGTACACAATGTGGTGCAAACTCTGTGGTGCAACTGACTGTTGCCCGCGATGAGTTGTCAGCCCCACTGCTCGCGCAATCATCCCACACAGCCACCCGCACCTTGTCTTGCAACATCCATGCGGAGGCGATTGAAATTACTGCTTGGCACTGGCTGGCGCATCGCTGCGGCTGCGTCAGCACGCGCAGGCTCGCGCGTTGAGCGGCCAGCTAATCTGGCGCGACGGACGCGGCCGCGGTGGGGCTGACCACTAGGGACTTCCCAGCAGGTCTCGCAGGCCGCGCTGACGCGCGGGCACATCAGTGCGAGTCGGTGACTCAGGCGGGCGCGGTATTCTGGCGAGGTCGGCAAGGGCAGGCACCAGAATGATAGTAGCGATGTTGTTGACGATGCTGGCAATGACAACGGCAAAGGCCATGACTGCGCCGATGCTGACCGCGCCAATGACGATAATGGTGTCCACGCGTCGGTGATGCAGGCTTTGAAGGATTTCGACATGCGCGGGTGGCCGACGTGCGCGAGTGGCCCGCATGGTAATGTTGACAAAGATCGTGCCCCCCCCCCACGCGCGCAAGGGCGTCCGAATGATTTCGACATGCGCGCGCGAGAGGCCCGTTTGGTCGCATCTGATGCAACTGTTGAAAAAAAACCGATGGTTGTCAGATGAAAGGGCGCGAGCACAAGTTTTTATTGAATATTCCTGTTGTGAGACTTTCGGTTTTTGCCCACATCCGACATGGGGATCTTGTTTTCTCTGGACACCCCGCGAAGTCCTCACACACATCCCTCTTTTGCTCCTCACCACCATCACCATCACAATCATCACTCTCGCCAACATCACCCACATCAATCATCATCACCATCCCACACACACTCAAGCACCTACTCACATTCACTCACACTCACACACTCACTGATCATCACCACTGAACATCGCCATCATCATCGCCACCACCATCATCATAATCATCATCTGCATCAACATCATCAGCATCATCATGATCGTCCTCATCATCATTATCAGCATCATCACAACCACCATCATCCATAACTCATCATCTCCATACACACTCCCACGCTTACATACTCACCTTGGGGGCAGTCTCGAGCGGGAGCCCCCTCCCTATAGGGCCCGCACTTCACGTTAGTAATCTCGGCGGGTCATCGGCAAATCCCACCAGGCATAACACTTTAGCGCCCCAAGGGGGCAAACCGTGAGGATGTCTCAAGCGGGGGCCTCGTTTGTGAGTGAATTGCGACGAAGTCTTAGGCGGGAGTCCCGTCCCAATGGCAAACCGTGTGGATGTCTCAAGCGGGGGACCCCTTTCCCATGGGGCCCGCACTTCATAGTGGTAATTGTGCTCCGCCGGCCTGAATATGCCTTCCCTGTAGCGTCCCCACTCCATGGTGGAATCCGAGCGGGGTCATCTAAATCTTATGACTGCGTCACTTTTTGGCACCCAGGCTTGAATCTGGAGGAAGTCTCGGTCGGGAGCCCTCGGAAATACTCCGAAGGTCATACAGACCCACAAGACGCTTTAGGAAGCCACAGGAAGCTTCCGGAGGCCCCAGGAGACACAGTACGAGGAGATGGAGGAGGAGGAGGAGGGGGAGGAGGAGGAGGAGGAGAGGAGGAGGAGGAGGAGGAGGAGGAGAGGAGGAGGAGGAGGAGGAGGAGGAGCAGGAGCAGGAGGAGGCGGAGGGGGCGGAGGCGGTAGGATTAGGAGAAGGAGATTGATGACCAGGCAGTGGAAGAATGCCCCAAGAAGCCCCAGGAGGCCCCAGAAGGCTCCAGGACGCCCCAGGCAGCTCCAGGAGACTCCAGACGGAGGCAGGGGGCCAAAGGAAGAGGAGGAGGAGGAGGGGAGAAAGAGGCTGGAGGAGGCTGAACACCTCGAGCAGCCTGGGTGTCGCTAAGGACTCTTCCTTCGCCCCCCGAAGGTGTTCCTCGGTAGTTCCAGTCAGCTTACCGCCATGCAGAAAGCTCACCTCCGCAGTGCCGTCGTCGGGGGCAAATGGCCCCGAATGCGTCAGTGGTTGGCTGGCTACGCGGCCGCCTCCAGGACCTCGATATGTCTGGGGGCTATGTACGAGGCCCCAACGAATTCACGGGTGACATTTTCTCTGACGGTTCAGTCTGTGACGCTGAGTGTCCCAGCCTTGCCAGCGCAGGATGGGGGTGCGTAGCGCCCTATCCTGATCTTAGTAAAACTGTTTCATGTGTGTCTGGTCCCGTCTTGAACCCCATGCGATGCACTACTGCTGCTGAGCTGCTAGCCGTCGTTCATGATGTGCGCTTTGTTATGCCACCAATGCGAATGCGTACTGACTCGCAATGTGTTGTCGATGGCTTTTACGAGCGTAGCCGTGAGGCCACCACTGCTTGCGTTGTAGCACACGCGCATATATGGAGGGACTTCTACAGGGACCGGCCAACACGATGTTTAAAGCGAAATTGCGTTTACAACGAACAACGAAACGAGGCCCAACGTTTAAAACGAACGTTTGAAACGAAGCCGTTGCCACACGAACACGAACGACGAAACGGGGCGTTTAACACAACAAATGACGAAAATAATCAACAACGGGAAACGAAACGAACAACAACACAAGGGCCCAAACCAAGCTAGACATCGTTGTGGTCGGTCCTTGGAGTTCTAGAGATTGGTGGACGACTGGGGGATGGCTTTCATGTTGTCAAGGTCAAAGGGCACTCTGCCCTAGACGATGTCCAGCTTGGTCGCACGACGGACCGCCATCGTTTCGGCGATTCCAAGGCCGACGAGGCGGCCTGAGGTGCAGCTGAGTTCTCGCGACCAAGCAGCTCAAAGCGAGGCGTCAGGTCTTGAAGTGGTGGGGCTCATGGATTGGGCGTCTCTCAGACGGGCTGGCTGGCTGCGGGCACCCGAAGAAGCACCTTCGTGTGAAGCCCACAGCCACTCAGCTTGTCCTTGCGCGCGAGCCCGTGCCCAACGAGATCGAAGCCAAGTTGCGCGCGAGATCGAAGGCGCATTCGCTTGCGCGCATCTGGTTGCAAGATGGCCCTCTTGCTGGTGGCTGTACGCGCTGCGCGTGCTTTGCCACCTCTCGGGAGCCTACGCCCCTCAATCGTGTTCGACTGAGCGCAGAAGATGCTTCAAGGGGCTGCCGAAGAAAAAACTCAAACACGATGGCAGGGTGCTCCGTGTGGCGTCTCGGGTCAAGCTCAGGGTGGCTTAGACTTTGAGGCCTCACCTGTTGTGCTGGCGTCTGTGCAGGCTGCTTTCAGAGCGCTTAGGAGGAGGCGGCGGCGGCGGAGGAGGAGGAGGAGGAAGAGGAGTGGGGGAGGAGGGGGAGCAGGAGGAGGAGGAGGAGGAGGAGGAGGAGGAGGAGGAGGAGGAGGAGGATGCTCTTTTTATCTGTTGGCAGCTCTCTTGTCGGCACGACTCGGTGGCCTTGCCCAGCTCGTCACTTGATCTTCCCACATTGCCCCCCTCGGCACGTGAACTCGTGCAATCTGTGGTGTCACGTCCACGGGCTGTGTTGCCCAGCCTGCTGATCTATCCGGCTGGCCACGCGAGCCTCGGCTCCGCTGGCGGCGAGGGCGACGTGATGCAGGCTGGGCCTCGTTGTTTCCTTATTTATCTGCTTGCGGCGCTCCCTCGTCTCCAACGGGTTGCTGCTAGCAGGTGCTGTGCCTCTGCATTTGTCATGTGGCGCTTGGAACGCTCTCTACTTGCGCCCGTCCTCTCCCGGCCTCCCGAGCTGCTCGCGCTCGGTCCGGTTTCTGGATCCTTGGGGCTGGCCTCCTGGCTGGCTCTCGCTGTGTTTGCCACTGCGGAGGTCTGGCTCGTTTGGCAGCGTGGCCCTGCAGGTTCAGCACGCTGGCTCCTCAGTGGAACACTTGCGTGCCTTCCGACGCCAATGTAGCGTCTTGTCCGAACCGCGTGGCCAAGGCCGGTTGCAATGTGCGTCCTTGGCCACGTGCTTCACGCTGGCTGATGGTAGACAGACTCTGTCGGCCGCCTGGTTGTGCCTAGGGGGAGGAGGACGACGACGACTAGGACGAGGAGCAGGAGGAGAAGGAAATTGACGAAATGGAGGAGGAGGACCCGCAGAAGCAGCAGCAGCAGCAAGCAGCAGGCAGGAAGAGGCATGGGGAGGAGGAGGAGGCAGAAAGAGGCGGAGGCAGGGGGCAAGACGAGATCCCCAAGCAAACTAAACATATTCTCACGTACTGTCTTTCCGTCGGGGTATGTGTATATATTTCGGGACACTCGATGTTGAACTCCGCACACAGACCACGGTTTTTGGGAGGATTTCGGCACTCGCGCGCAACGACGCGCGCAAGTGCACTTCGTCTCATCTGTTGCAAAGGGTTATTGCGGTAGCACGCGCGCAGGGGCTTTCGACATGTGCGCACGAGAGGCACATTCGGTAGCATATAATGAGCATGTTAACATGATATGGCATTCTAAAACATCGCAAGGGCGCGACCGCAGGTTTGTTCGACCATTCATGTTGCGAGAACATGGTGTTTTATATGTGCTCGGGGCACTCGGTTTTGAATCCTTGCGAAGCCGCAAATTGTAGCATGATTTCGGCATGCGCGCGGGATTACGCGCGCGCGTGCACTTCGTCCCATATGTTGCAGGGAATTCTTGAAAACAAGTGGTATTTGCTAAACGAGAGTGCGCGCATATGTTTTCTGCAGAGGATGAGCGGGGGCGAAATCGATCAGCGACTGTCTGGGATGGTATGGCTTCATATTTCGGATGGACGAACGTGCAGAACCATGCGCGAACGCAATACGAAACAAAGGGTGAACCGTTACGTCCGGGGGGAGGTCTAGGAGAGACGGAGACGAGGTAAGCATTCGCTTGGGAAGGAACTCCGAGGCCGCGCAGCACGTGAGCTGCACGCAGTGCCGTGCCGGACGCGCGGTGCCAGCGCTGCGCACGCACCCCCGGAAGCGCGAGCCGCGGCGCGCGAGGCGCTCGCGAGGCGCCCACGGGCGGCCACGGAGCCAAGACCTGGATGTGCCGACCAGCGCACTGGGCGCCCGCGAGGAGCCCATGCCGGGGCCGTCGACCGACAGCCCAGCAATGCCAGCCAACTCACGGGGGACCCCAGAAATCGACTGGGGGATCGACTACAGCTGACTTACCCCAGAGTTGATTCTCACGCCGGCTCTGCAGCACAAATACGTCAACCATTCGTAGATCTGCGAAGGTTCTAGGAATTTCCCGTGGATCCGACAAGAAGAATAAGATTCTGGGGCAGATCAATGCTGCAGCCGATCCTCTACTTGAAGAAAAGCCCACGGGCGGCCACGCGGCCACTGCGCGACCGCCCGCCGAGGTGCTGCCCAGACGCACGGGGCGCCGACGAAGCGCCCACGGGCGGCCGGCGCGCGAGGGCCCGGAAAGACCAGCAAACGCACGGGGGGGTCACGAAAGAGACTCACGGACAACCACCGCGCAAAATCCTGGAAATGGCAACTGTTTTTTTTTAGAACGCATGCAATAACCGGTAAGAGCAGCCACCTTTTGGTGGCAGTAGCGGTGCTCAGGGGCACATAACAATCCCACCTACCTTTTATGGCGTGAGTGGTTTAGGGCGTTTCCTCTTCCAACCCCCTTCATTCTGTTCCGGGGAGGGGTGTGCCCCTCCCCCCACCCCCCTCCCTTGGACCTGCATGGGGGGCTTCGCGAGGGGTCGGGGCGTCCAAGAAGGTCTCAGCGACGGATGTGGGCCAATTTTGGCTCCCCCGGGGGGGGGCTAATTGACTTCCACCTCTTCTTTGATCGAACTCCTCCAAGAGGGCCCCCCCGAGAGTGCCCCAAGAGAGCCCCAAGAAGCCTCCAAGAGGCTCCCAAGACACTCCCAAGAGACCCTCAAGAGGCCCCAGGAGGCGCCCCCGAGGCACCCAAGACGCTCCAAATGGCCCCCGCGACCACCCGAGACCTCGGCGGACCCGGCCGGCACACTGGGGGCTCACGAGGCGCCCATGGGCGGGCACCGGGCGAAACCTCCGCGGACCCAACCAACCACTTGATGAGAGCAAGTAGGAGCCCCCACTTGCAAGCGCCCCTCGGGGCACATTCAGGGGAAAGTTCGGGAGTAGCCGAGAACAGCACGAATCTCCAATGAGCGCCCAGGAATAGCAAAGACGATTCAGGAATACTCAGGGTTAGGTTGGGACTTCTAGGAATGCACAAGGCATCTGATTCATGTCTAAGAAGATGTTGTGGGAACAGGTCGGAATACGCATGCAACCCATAAGAGTTACGTAGAAATAGCTACGAATAGCTGAAAGATGCTTCAACTATGCCTAGCTAACCCCATGCTATCCGCACCCACGTACCAACCCCAGGTGTTCACAAATTGATTCCTAGTCAGTACCAGACGACACCAGCGTGAATCGTGACATTAGGGGAGGCATGGGGGGCGGGCCGTTATCGCGAACCGTTTTCAAAATGAACTCCATCGTGTCCTGCTCGCAGGCATCACGTGGTGTTGGCAAGGTTCCCAATCATGTGATGCTACTTCACTGCAGCCGCACTTGTCGTCCCCCCCGCCGCTCCCCCCTCCCAGGATAGCATGAACTGCGCCCCCCCCCACAAGGTCACGAAATTAACGCATGCAAAATACATTCTGCGGCAACGCGAGACGAGTAGCGCGCTTGGACGATTCTTTTCCTACTACCATCGTGCGCTCTTGAACGACACTGTTCCTATTCGCACCGTGACGAACTGCGCCGCTTGCGACACACACCCTCAACCAAACTCACGGCAGCCTCAAACATTGAGATTCGAACGCTGGAGGACATGGGGGACAGCAAAGGCACACACAACTCAACGACTATGCTGCGTCTGTCGAATCATACAGTCGGGCTGGACATTCCACCACCTTCGTCTGAAGTGGGTCACCGTATTCAATGCAGGCCGTGTCCGATAAAAGGCAATGGCTCGCAAATTGACGAACAGAGAATTTACAAGTAGCTTTCACTTGGGGGTCCCGAAACGGTGCGATGACAGACCGTGCGGTGACCTCGAAATCCCCCAAGACCTCACCGCACGGTCCGTCACCGCACGGTCTTGGGACCTTGGAGGCCCCTGTCGCCCGAGACGTCCTCGGAGAACGACCCGAGTCCCAAGCCCGTGCGGTGACCCCGAATCCCCACCGACTCACCGCACGGTGTGGTCACCGCACCGCTTGGGTGCCCCCGATTCACAACGGACGCATCGATTTCAATTAAACTTGCTTCTTCTGATAGTTCTGACAGCTAGTGGAGGCTGAGCCGTCCTTGCGCTGCGACCACGACCGGCGACCACAGCATTCAAGGACACTGGCTGGCCCTTCGGCAAATCGACAGACAAGAATGCGGCCGCACCAGTCACCCCTTCGTAACGCTAGCTGACGCTGAATCCTACGAGAGCTCGACATGCGCGGCACCAGCGACGACTTGCCAGGGCAAGCGTCACAACGGCCTTCTCTGTCGACCACCCCAACCGCCGTCGCAATAATTTCAGTGGCCAAGTACGCAGCGGCAGCAACAACCATGGCTGCGGTGGCGGCCCTCAGCATTGCTGTGACACTGACCGTGGTCGCGGCGGCACCGAGCGCAGGGAGCCCGAGGGAACGGCCTGCGTGTCCGTCAGGCCGCCCCGGGCGTCTGCAGGGCTGGCTGCCTTCTTGGGGGCTGGCCGTCTGAGCACGGCCTTGTTGCCAGCCTTTGGGGGAAGCGGGGCGACTTTGCAACGCTCCCTGAGAATCCATCCTCCCCCTCCCCTGCCATTGCGGCCCAATCGGTCCCGTGAGGCGGGAACCGTGCGTGAACGTAGCGCCCCCGCCCCCCACTCTCCACCACTCACGGCGGTCTTGGGAGGGCCCGGACCCCCATCGCAGCAAAAGAACGAGTCGTTTAGTCTTTCAAACGTGACAACGCTCGCATCCCAGTTGGCCTGCCGCGTGTCGGCATGCCACGAGGACCAGCTGGCATAATTACAACCGCCCTCTAGGCGTAGGTGGTTGAGCGGACTAGCTCTTCCCAAAGAGCCCCTCCTTTAATGTCTGGGAAGCATTTGTCCCCCTCCCGCCCCCTGGGGTCTGGACCCCGCAATGGCGGTGTGTTGGAGGGTCCATTTTGGCATCGTATGGCTCCAATGTCGTCCCCCGTATAGCGGTTCACCGATGGCACCATCGATCAACATTGGCCTAGATGGCCTCCCGTGGCTTGAAACGGCCCCAATAAGTTTTGAATATTGCTTTGAGGTTGCCACACTCGCCTCCCACCTACGGAGAGGTCACCATGTCCGAAACACGCAAATTATTACCCCAGTGCGACCCTACCTAGAAGTTGGAGCCCCTAGGACAGCAGCATTAGTTGCTATGCTACGCTATGCTATGCCATGCCATGCTATGCTGAGCTATGCTATTCTATGCTATGCTATGTTATGCTATGCTATGCTATGCTAGGCTGCGCTATGATATGCCATGCTATGCTGAGCTATGCTATGTCATGCTGCGCTGTGCTATGCTAAGCTATGCTATGCTATGCTAAGCTGCGCTATGCTATGCTATGCTATGCTATGCTATGCCATGCTGCGCTATGCTGTGCTATGCTATGCTATGCTTGGCCATGTGTTGTTATGCTATGATATGCTAATCCAGCGCTGCGCTATGCTAAGCTAAGCTAACCCTCTAGGCAGAACCTAGGTAGGGAATTACATCCATGCTAGTTACCGGAACAGAACAGTAAACTGGCAACGCGGTTGGCACACACGAGCGCCACAGATTACACCCACAGATCCGGGGCAGGAGGACCAGGAGCTGGACGACGGTGAGGATGACGAGGAGGAGCAGGTGGCAGCGGCGGCAAGGGCGGCAGCGGCGGCGTCGCCCACGGATCCGTTTTTTTGTTTGCTCTAGGCGGGGGGGACGACGCCGACGACGACGACGACGACGACGACGACGACGACGACGACGACGACGACGACCGACGACGACCGACGACGACGACCGACGACGACGACGACGACGACGACGGATGCTGTGGTGATGCGATGGTGCCCATAGGTAAACTAAGCTAAGATACACCTGAGCTAAGATGAAGCTAAGCTAAGCTAAGCTAAGATGAAATAAGCTAAGCTAAGATGAGATAAGCAACGCTAAGCTAAGGGGACGTAACTGGGGGAACCGCGGGGCGGATCCTGGGGGAACCGCCCCGGGCGGGTTCCACTGCCCGGCCCTTTAAACATACCGAGTAAGAACCCTTCTAGGCAGAGCCTAGGTCGGAATTAAAACTCAACATGCTGCATCGCCTTTATGGCTTCCGACTTCCCGAGGGGGGGTGTCTAAGCCCCCCGCCCTCCAATTCTCCAAAGACATGAATATTTGGGCGCAGGCAAAATGACAATTGGGGAGCCCCTCCTTTTTGTTCGGCCGATGGCCTCCAGGACCACCCCACATTAAGCCTTTGCCACAAGCAAACGTCCCAAGCCCGAACCCAATATCCCACACTGTTACATCTCAGGCGGCTGCCTGGGCGTATCCCTGATTTGCCTAGACTGGTGATCCCCCCTTCTTGCTTCACAACTGCTCTTCATGTTTCCTTCTCCCGATCACTCGCGTGGGAATCGTGTTTGGATGGGCGGTAGGCGTAACATCAACCATTCTGAGACACCTGTTCGCCACCGTACTTCAAGGCTGACGTCTTGATGGTTTGCCAACTGCAATCCCAATGCCAGCTTAGCCGGCAAGGTAACCCAAGTATGCGAGTCAACACCACAACTCAACTTGTAATATCATTCGGTGGTTTCTTCGATGCGCCTCCGTATTCCCTCAAACATGAAATGGTGTTCCACACGACGTAACACATGGGCCTGAACCACCACAGAGTTGAACGCTCGCCTCCAGAAATTGGTAAGGCCTGCAAGCTGCCACACCCATGCATGTGTAATACGATTTCATTACTGCGGGCGTGCGTGCGCAATGGTAACCGGACCGAGCAACTATGTATGACTGCCGCTCCAACGACACAAATACGTGATTGTACAGCATATGCAGGGTCGCCAGCACCTAAGGAAAGCTCCGATGTGGTGCTGCTTCAAGTGTGGGAGACAAACAACACGACTGTACAATTCCACGCGTACATGAAAATGCGCATTCAATGTTTATGTACATGTTTCGGCGACCACTTATCGTCCCATTGGCCACCCTACCAAAAATGCATTCAAGCATTCCAGTCCCTACATCCCAAATCGTCGGATGCGGTTTTTGCTTGTTCTGATGAATTTTGAAAAGCGTGTCTCCATTAACTGATTCCCCTTGAAGTTCTACGAAGAAAGCATGGCTCGTGACATGTGTTGGGGCTGTTGTGGTTCGTGCTGCTTCGTCCGATATAAGTGTGTAAGTATGTCTGTGTATACTCGTACAGCAATATATACATGAATGTACTTATCCCTGTATGTGTGTGTGTCTGTATATATATATATATACATATGTATGCATGCATGTATGCATGCATGTATGTATGCCTGTCTGTATGTATGTGTGTATGCATGTATATAGATACATGTGTATATCTATGTATATATGTATATACACACATCGGTGTATCATACAAGTGCCCGCGAAACAATGACCACACCGAAGGCGGTGCCGGGCCCCCGGACCTCTTTATCACCCGAAGGGTGGCCCACTGGGCATGCACTTGCCCCCTCCCCCCCCCCCCTCACCAACTGTCCTTCCCCCCTTTGCCCCCCCCCCCCCCTTCTGCCCCCCCCCAGCCCACACACTTTTTGCGCTGCGTCGGCGGCTAGGCAGAGTGACTGCGCTGGCGATGAAGCGTTAGATGACAATCGAACGCGAAGTCGTTGGCGGGAGGCGCCCGGCGTTGGCGGGAGGGAGAAGGAAGCCGAGCCCCCTCCAGCCCACACACGCACACACACACGCATCCGCGGCGGCCTTCGCTGCCTGGGCTGCCGGGTTCAGCCAGCTGTTGACCAGCTTCGCCCTCGCAGCCTCTTCGCGCTTTTTGGCGCTGATCTTGAGGTCCTGCGTCGGGCCATCAAGGCCATGTGTGACTGGTGGCGGCAAGCACGGAATGGGGGTGGCGAGGCGGGGAGGGAAGGGGGTGGCATGGGAATGGGACGAGAAGGGGGAGAAATACATGTTAGGCACCATGAACCCGAAACAATCAGATATTGCTCCCTCGATCTGCAAACTATTTGTTGCAAACTCCGCGATGCGGTCCGTGTATGGTGCAATTTATGTGTTGCTAGCTTTGTGACGCAAACGTTGCCACATTTTTGTGCAAGCTATGTGGTGCGATCCGGGTGGTGCAAACTATGTGGCGAAGCCTGTGTGGTGCAAGAGGTATGATGCATGCTATGGGTGCAAATGGAGCTGGGTTGCGCATCTCTGCGGCCGCGCTGGCGCGCGCAACGGCCAGTTTGGCACAGCCGATCCAGCCGTGATGGCGCTTGCCCATGGCATCTTCCCAGCGCGTCTCCAAAGGCCGCGCTGGCGCGGGGACACCTCAATGCGGGTGGGTGGCTCGGGCGGGTGCGGTATCAGGATCGCGTCGACAACGACGGCAACGACGATGATAGTAGAGACGGTGGTGGCGACGATGGCATTGACGACGGCAAGGCCAGTGATGGCCCCGATGCTGATGACAACAATGATGATGATGTCCATGTGCCGGCGATGATGGTGCTTGAGAAATCATGGTGGCCATGACAACGAATGTCGATGACGATGCCGCGATGCGGCGGCGCCGATGAGGGTGACAGTGAGGAAGTGCGCGCGCGGAAATCCAAGAAACCTGGCAGACTTCCTCTTGACAAGCCCTCTCTGTCAAGCAGGTGTCTGAACAGCTCTATCTTGACTCGCTCCGAGATCCAATGGTTATGGAAGGCTTTCGACACGCGCGCGCGGCGGCGCGCGCGTGGCCCGCATGGTGATACCTGGTACGGCCTCGTGCGATGGGCACATGCTGGATCAACGCGGATGCACCGCGTGGTGAAATGAGAGCGCGCGTCTTGGACGACATTGCTAAATTCGTATGGTGTCCGTATGTTCTCGGCAAGTGAGCGCGGGCAGAACACCTGCAATAATTGCGATGACAAGTGTCTGCGTCTGTTTGATGTTTTCATGTGCGAACGCTTTGCGCCACTGGTGTGCTGGTATGATTCCGACATGTGCGCGCGCGTGCGACTTTGCACCGTTTTCTGCGAGGGATTCTTGAGCAATGATCTTTTCGATAAGCGGGTGTCCGCGCATACTATGGTTCGACAGGGATGATGGGGGGGGGGGGTCGATACCAGTTGTCATGGAAACTCTATCCCATGGGAATGACGAGCCAACGCCATATGCAATTTGCAGTGTCCCAGGGGTGACCGATGCCCCCCGGGGGGGAGGGTGGTAGAGTCCATGTCTCACTTGAAAGGAGAATCCATGTGGTGCTTCTAGAAGAAACAAAAACGCCATACACATAAACTTTTGGCGCTCCGCGCGGATTCTTGGATCTGATCTGCACCCCCCTCCCTAGCGCGCGGAGCGCGCCAGGGGCGGCGCCAGAGGCGCCGCCGGGAAGGCCCCAGCGCGGATTCAAGAACTCCGCGCGAAGTGCCAAAGTTTATGCTTATGGCGTTTTTTCTTCTTCGAGGTTCGTACATTGTGCAACTTGTGGAGAGAGAGAGAGAGAGCAAAAAAACAAAAGAGCCGCGTCTTCCAAGCTCTGGCGCGGTTGCTCCTCCTCCTCATCCTCCTCCTCCTCCTCTTCTTCCTCCTCCTCCTCCTCCTCTTCCTCGCCTCCTCTTCTTCCTCCTCCTCTTCTTCCTCCTCCTCCTCCCTCCTCTTCTTCTTCTTCCTCCTCCTCCCTCCTCCTCCTCCTCCTCCTCCTCCTCCTCTGGGGGCGTGCGCGAGGCGCCCTGCCGGCGGCCGCCCGCGGGGTGCCCACGAGGCGCCCGCGGGCGCGCACGCGGCGAGCCCCCCGACAGACCGACGAACCCCGCGCACGGGGCGCCCGAGAGGTGCCGACGGGCGGCCACCAACGGGGCACCAGGTGAAACCTCGGCATGCAGAGTGGAGTGTCCGAAAGGGCCAGAGGAGGGAGGAGGAGGAGGAGGAGGAGGAGGAGGAGGAGGAGGAGGAGAGGAGGAGGAGGAGGAGAGGAGGAGGAGGAGGGAGTAGGAGGGAGAGGGAGGAGGAGGGAGGAGGAGGAGGAGGAGGAGGAAGAGGAGGAGAGGGGGGGAGGAGAGAGGAGGAGGGGGAGGAGGAGGAGCCGCTGCCCGCTCGGGGTGGGGTCGCGGGGGCCCACGGCGAGCCCAGCGCCTGGGGCGCCCACGAGGTGCCGACGGCGGCCACCAGCTGGGCACCAGGCGGACCTCGGCATGCGAGCGTTTTTTCGATCGGCGTTTCGACATTGGGCGGGGCACCAGGCGGGACCTCGGCATGCGAGCGTTTTTTTTTGTCGGCGTTTCGACATTGGGCGGCAAGGGGGGGGGATGGGGGGGGGGGGTCTGGCTCTGGACCTCTGCTTAGAGCGACTGTTTGCAAGAGTGCGGCCTCTGGGGGGGACTCTACCCGCTCGAAACAGGCGCCAACAAAAACAGCCAAGATCTACTCCAGAGGGGCGGTTTGGGCCCGCCCCGATCGGCAAAACAATTACGAACCAAAACGATCACCATGCCAGTCCAATTACTTACTAACCCAAGTGAGAGCCCCTAAGTGCAATCCCTGCTTCGAGTTTTTGTGCACATGCACATGTATGCCTGCATACACACATACATGCATACATGCATACATACATCAACACATACATACATACACACATACGTACATACATACATACATACATACATACATACCTACCTACCTACCTACCTACCTACCTACATACATACATACATACATACATACACACATGCAATCATACATCCATACATACACACACATACATATACACATACATACATACCTGCATCCATATATACACACATACATTCATACACCCATCCATACATACACACATACACACATACATACACACATCCATCAGTCCATCCATACATCCATACATCCATGCATACATACATACATACATACACATATACATGCCATCATGCGTACATGCATGCATGTATGCATGCATGCATGCATACATGCAGGCTTGCATACATGCACACATAGACATACATAAGCATAGACATACGCATACACATATACACATACACATGCACACATACGTACATACATACGCACATACATACATACATACACACATACATACATACACACACATACATACATACATACATACATACATACATACATACATACATACATACATACATACATACATACATACACACATACACAAATATACATCACACATACACATACACATACACATACACATACACATACACATACATACATGCATGCATACATACATACATGCATTCATGTATTCATGCATTCATGCATTCATACATACACACATGTATATATGTGGGAAGATGGAGCACGAGAGAGAGAGAGAGAGAGAACGAGAGCGAGAGAGGGAGAGGCAGGAACTCAGGTACGAAGATAAGAACAATGAGACGGGCCTGTCCCAGCAGCAGCCTCCTGCTGCTCCTCCTCCTCCTCCTCCTCCCGCTCTCCCTGTTCCGTCCACTACCCCCTCTTCACCCCCTCCTCGTCATCCTTCATTCTTCACCACTCTTTCCATCCTGCTGTTCGTACCATTTCTCGTGCTCCTCGCTTCGCTCCTCCTCCTTTTCCTGGCCCTCCCTCTTCTTATTTTCCTCCTCTGTCTCCTCGCCACCTTGGCGGTGCGCGCAAGGGGGTGGAACGAGGGGGACAACTTCTTGGAACGAGGCAGAATTTTAGAAGACGCCAGCCTCACATCTTCGATGATCTTTGATGAGGCCCGCCCCCTCCCTCCACCCCCATCTGCGCGTGGCTGAACTCCTCCTCCTGCCTTCTTCCCCCCTTCCTTCTGTTGGTGCTCCTCCCCGTCGCACCCCTCCTGCCACTCCTCGGCCCGCGGGGCCAGTGACGCGCCCAGGCTGCAAATGAAACCCTCCTCCTGTCCTCATTTCTCCCCCTCCCCCTCCTCCTCCTCCTCCTCCTCCTCCTCCTCCTCCGCCCTCTCCTCTCACTCCTCCTCCACATACCCGTCATCCCCATAATTCTCTTCCTCCCCCTCCTCCACAAACCCCCCTCCTCCCCACAAGTTGCAGGGATGTTGATGGAGGGCGATGGAGGACCGGGAGAGAGGGAGGGGATTGAACACACATAGTTTGTTGAATCCAACATGTGTTGGTCTGGGTCTGGCTACTGCAAACGCATGGATTTCTACGCTGTGCTTTATTGGTCAAGCTACTGTAGTTATTTGGCTAAAGTGTTTCCAGAGACGCATGCGATATGACAAGCACGTTGCCTTGAACTCGCGCTACCTGCCACATCTGGAGCAGACCAGAGAACGGGCAGAGCTCGTCAAGCATCCTTTCCTTTCTTATGGAGGAGCCAAAATGTTTTCGTGGAAACGTTCTGGTTCAATGATTCGCGTCGCGAAGGGTCATGAATCTGACCCTGCGTTACTACAATGCCAACTTGGCCTGCTGGACTTGGCAATTGCAACTGGAAGTGCTGTGCGCGAGTACGAGCTGTTCGCATTTGCGTCACGCGGTGTATTTACATAAAAGCATGTATATATATATGAATGCATATATATGTATGCATATATATATATATAAGCATGGATACATACCAGGTAGGGTTTGGGGGTATCCCCGCCCTGCTTGAAAGGCTGAGCAGAAGGAGTCGCTTGTCAAACATCACCTTCCTCCTCCGTCTTGTTTTCCAGCTGTCCAGTTTCATCCTGGGTCTCATGCAAGCACAAGCCCAAGTTTAAGGCCGAAACGAAAATACTATAGGGAGGAGAAAGGCTGTGGCGGCCCGAGGCGAAGGGCCGAGCCAGGAAGCTCCCCCTTCTGTAGCTTGCGCAGCTCACCGAGCTTTTTGGCAGGCCTGCACGGCCCTCCAAACCGCAGGCCCACCTTCGTGGAGGCAAACCCTCCACATTTGTTGCGCCAAATGACGGGCATCTCGGGTCCCTCGACCCAGGAAACCACGAGGATATGGCCCTGGGTATCCTCCCGCTCGACGAAAACACGGAGGGACTCGTTGAGTCCCTTACAGGGCCCAGCACTTTCCACCCCCGGCCTTCTCAAACAGCGACGGCAACGCCACTTGCTCGCCGCATTCCACCACGCGAAATCATGCTTAGGCGGGGGCACAGGGCGGGGCTTCCTCTCACAGATTCTCCTATACAGGTGTCCCAGCTGCTCCTGCAGCGAGGGCCAACACGCCAGACACCTCGCCGCCCCTTTCACAAGGACGTAGTAAGACTTGAGGGCAACGGATATCTGCGAATTCTCATCCTCACTATAGCTGTTATAATGGGCCGCCAACTTCGCATAGTGGTCGGCATACTTGTTCCCCGCAATAAATAGCTCATCCGCCTGGTCAGTGGCCTGGGAGCTACTCCTGTGGGCTTTTCCCGTGGACACAGCGGACAACCCGACTGGGACCGACGACCCGACTGACCGCCCTCCAGAAGTGCCCCTGGGAACATTTCGGCCCAAACAGGGCCGCTGGGCGGCCGCACAAGGCCATGCAATCCACGTTCAAGTCCGAGCTCTCAAGCCCGTCTTCAGTGTACACCGTGGCAAGAACTACCCCCGCATGTTCTCCCGACACAGCAGTCTGGGAGAGAGTGGAGGGCACGCCTGCATGTAGGCCTCGTACGAGGCGTCCGTCTTGGTCGATCTCCACGACCGCGCAACCTGCACGGGCAAGTGACCTCACGAACCTCGGGTGCAAGCAGCTCCCGTCCGAGAACACTCGGGCCCCAGGTCCGAAGAGAAATGGCTCGCATGCAAGGCCGCCCCCGTCAGAAAATTTTATATCCCAGGACATCGGAGGTTGGGTGAGGTTGAGGTGGGCAACCCAGCCAAAAGTGAAGAGTGGGTGTCCTTCACCTGCCTCTCGCGCCTGCCTGGTCATTTGACCAAGCTCCTCGTCCTTAACCTCCTGACTATGACTGCAGAACCAGATCCTGTGCCAGGTCGTGTCTGGGCGGCCACAAAACTCGCATGTTGGATCGATGTTCACTCCCCATTTCTGAAGCTGCACGCGGGCCGGGTGGGAACG
>CAUYUJ010017849.1:145149-157649 GCA_963575745.1 Prorocentrum cordatum
CAGTTGTAGTAGTAGTCGTAGCAATAGCAGTCGCAGTAGTCGTTGTAGTAGTAGTAGTAGTAGTCGTAGTAGTAGTAGTAGTAGTAGTAGTAGTAGTAGTAGTAGTAGTAGTGACCCTGGTAATATTGGTAGTAGTCGTAGTCGTAGTAGTAGTAGTAGTAGTAGTAGTAGTAGTAGTAGTAGTAGTAGTAGTAGTAGTAGTAGTAGTAACACTGGTGGCGGTAGTAGTGGTAGTAGTAGCCGCAATAGTAATGGTCGTAGTAGTAATAGGAATAGTCGTGGCCGTAAGCGTCGTCGTAGTAGTAGTAGTAGTAATACAAATAACCGTAGTAGTAGTGGTAGGGGTAGCAATCACAATTGTAGTTGTAGTAATAGTAGTGGTAGTAGTAGTAGTAGTAGTAGTAGTAGTAATAGTAGTAGTCGTAGTAGTAGTAGTAGCAGTAGTAGTAGTGGTGGTAGTAGTAGTAGTAGTAGTAGTAGTAGTGGTACTAGTAGTCGTAATCGTGGAAGTAGTAGTAGTAGTAGTAGTAGTAGTAGTAGTAGTAGTAGTAGTAGTAGTAGTAGTAGTAGTGGTGGTAGTGGTGGTAGTAGTGGTATTGGTAATCGTAGTGGTAGCAACAGTAAAACAAATAACGGTAGTCGCAGGCGTAATGGAAATAGGAATGACAACGACACGATAAACTCATTATTCGTGGTAGTCGTGGTGGTAGTAGTAGTAGTAGTAGTAGTAATAGTAGTAGTAGTAGTAGTAGTAGTAGTAGTAGTAGTAGTAGTACTACGACTATTAGTAGTCGTAGTAGTAGTAGTAGTAGTAGTAGTAGTAGTAGTAGTAAAACGAATGGTCGTAGTAGTAGTAGTAGTAGTAGTAGTAGTAGTAGTCGTAGTAGTAGTAGTAGTAGTAGTAGTAGTAGTAGTAGTACTAGTAGTAGTAGTAGTAGTAGTAGTAGTAGTAGTAGTAAGAGCAGGAGCCGTGGTAGTCGTACAGTGGTCGTAGTAGTAGTAGTAGTAGTAGTAGTAGTAGTAGTAGTAGTAGTAGTAGGTCGTATTCGTGGAACTAGTGATAGTAGTAGTAACCGTCGTAGTAGTAGTAGTCGTCGTAGTCGTAGTCGTAGTAGTAGTTATACTCGTAGTAGTAGTAGTAGTAGTAGTAGTAGTAGTAGTAGTAGTCGTAGTAGTAGTAGTAGTAATCGTAGTAGATGTAGTAGTAGTAGTAGTAGTAGTAGTAGTGGAAGTATCTGTAGTAATAGTAGTAGTAGTAGTAGTAGTAGTAGTAGTAGTAGTAGTAGTAGTAGTAGTCGTCCCAGATCCCCAGATCCCCAAGCTGTCCTGCCGCCGGAGTTTGCGGAGTACGCCCAGTACCGCGTCCAGAAGCTCAAGGCGGTGGGGTCTACCCTGGCCTACGCGAACCACGACGTGGACACCGACTGGAGGGGCGTCCCGCTCGCGGACTTTGCCGTCCCGGAGGACCTCGACGAGGGTGGCCTCGCGCCGGCTGGCGGCGCCGGGGCCGCCCCGGGTGCTGCCGCGCCACTCCCCTGCGGCGAGGCCTTCCTCCAGAAGCAGGACCGCTACTTCCGAGAGCTCCTGACGCTCCGCACGCATGGGCTGTCGGCCTTTGACGCCTTCCAGTTGATGCGGATCTGGTCGAGGGGCGCCTGCGTCCACATCCAGCGGGCGCTCCCACTCACGACGGCGTGGGGCCGCAGGGTGGATGATGGAGTGGTCGCCTTCGTCAACGCCCTTTTGGGGGTCACGGCCGCCCCCCGTGAGCAGATCTTCGTGAAGGTCAGCGACGGAGGCCTGGGCTGTGGCAGTGCCGAGCAGCGCGGCCCCGCTGCCCTCCTGGCGTCCTGGGAAGCTGGGATCCACGCGGCTGCCCAGGAGCTCCGAGAGACGACAACGATCGGCTTCTTTCGGCGGTGGCCGGGCCTTGGCCGTGCCCTCTCGGCAGCGGATGAGGAGCAGGGGCGGCTGGCAGGAGGCCGTCGCCCCCAGAGTGACCGCTGGCAGGGCCTTCTGGAAGGGCGGAAGGGCAAGGACCAGAAGACGTACACCCAGCACGTACGGGACCACGCCACCAAGACGTTCTTGGCCGCGCTGCCGGTGACGGCGGCGGCGGCGGTGCATAGTGCCTCGGGCAGCTCAGCGGGCGCCTGGTTGGATAACTTCGAGGGGGTCTCGCCCCTTGCCGACCACGCGTTCTGCATTGCGGCCAAGAGGCGCATGCACCTGCCGCTGCTGCAGTCCGAGTGCACGTGCCAGAACCGACCGGCAGCGCCCACTCGCGCGATGGCGCAGGTCGGCCCGGCGTGTGGCCGCACGGTGGACGTCCGTGGCGTTCATGCGCTCAACTGTCCCAGGGGAGGTGGCCCGATGCGCCGCCACAGCGCCATCCGAGATGCCGTGGCGCTCTGGTTGCGCGGGGTGGGCCACCACGCCCTCGTGGAGCAGGTCATCCCAGAGTTGCACGCGGAAGAGCAGGGCGCGGCCACATTGGACGTCGTTTACCATCGAGGTATCCATGGCCGAGTTTGTCTCGACATCAGCTTGGTGGACGAGGTGGCCGTGGCCCAGACGGGGCGGCCGCATCAGGCAGCCCTGCAGCGCAGAGAGAAAGTGAAGCACCGTTGGTGCCCATTTTCTGGCCTGGTGCCCTTTGTCCTCGATGTCAACGGCCGCTGGGGTGCAGAGGCTGAAACGTGGCTGCGCCGTGCCGTGGGGGAATTGCCCGAGGCCGAACGGCCCGCGGCACGCTCGCCCCTACGCTCGGCAGTGGCCAACGCCCTGCAGGGCCAAATAGCTGAGCAGGTCGCCCTGGCGACGGAGGACGTAGTCGGGCTGGATGCCGGGGCCGCCCCGAGCGTCCGGTCCTGACTAGATGTGGCTCCATCCCATTTGCGTGCGCTCCCTGGCCCTCCCCTTCCTCCTCGCCTTCCTGCTGCCCAGATCAGTCGTAAAAAGTTAATCACATCTGCAGTGTGCACGGTGCTGTTCAGTTCCCTTGTATTGTGCATGATGCGCTCTTGCTTTGTCATGTCTGTTCTGCGCGCCGCGTTGTGTAGCCACCCTGCCTTGTGCGCGTCGTGCTCCCGCCATGCCATATTTGTTGTGCTCTTAGTTTCTATCTTGGGCTGCTCTCTCAACCCACTCGCGCTGAGCCTTCAGGCCGCCAACAGCACCTGTTCGAGACCACTGGCTAAAGAGGCGTCAAGAGGCGTTCAAGAACGGGGCCGCCACGCGGGTCCTTGGGCCGTCGGCGGCCCGCCGTCCGCTTTGTCGCTCGCCCGCGACGTGGTTACCTCGCCCCCATTTCCCCTCTCCTGCCCGTCCAGGGTCCCGAACGGGGGTCAGGCCGTTTTCCGCCTGCACAGGGATCGGTTCCCGCGCACCTGGGGCCGTTGGTTTCAGCCTTTAGTCTTCATGGTTTACCTTTGTCCCGCCTTGGCAGTCGGCCGCCCCATTTTGGTTCGGTGCACAGCCTCTCCCCCTCCCCTCTCTTCCTCGGCAACTGTTTGGCTCGTGAGGTCTTGTCTCGCACAATCTCTCGAGTTGCATCTCCCGTGCCATCCTTCCGACCGAGTGATGGCGCCCAAGTTCTCGAAGCCCGCGCCGATGCCGTGGCCTGCCCAGACGCGCGCCGACTCGCCCAGTCACGATGCGGCGCCTCTTCGCGAGGCTTTGGCAGCGAAGGCTAAGGCGAAGGCTGAGGCGCGCGCGAAGGCCAGCGGTGCTACCGCGGCCGACGCGCCCACTTCCAAAGCAGGGCCTGTGCAGCGCCCCGGCCAGCAGGTGAGCGCGTCGGAGAGCGAAGACGAGGGGTTCGACATGATGTCCGAGGCGGCGACCTTTCGGACGGCGCCGACACTGCCCACGGGATAAGTGACGCCTGCCGAGGACGCCGACGGAGGCGGCGGCACGGGGGCCGCCCCCAGTGCCGCTGCCTCCGATGGCGCCTCGGAGGGAGGCCCCACGGCGACGGCTGAGGCGCCCGCTGAGGCCTCAGCGATGCCCACGTCGGCGGTGGTGCCAGTGACGACGGCCGCCCTGGCAGCGGCAGCCACCTACGCCAACTTCACCACGGAGCAGCGCCGAGGGTTGGACGCGATCACCCTCGCGCTCCACAACCTCCAGCTGAGGGGGCAGGCCGTGGGCGGCCGCGGCGGCCGAGGTGCGCGCAGCGACGCCGACGGCGGTCGCTCCGTGGGCGATGGGGCCGCCAGTGAGGCCCCGAGTGCAGCAACCACGGGTGCCCTCAGCGGTCACGGAGGCAAACGCCACCGCCGACGCAGCAACAAGGCCGTCCACGGCCAGGCCCCCCAGCCGAGCGGCGGCGCACCTGCCGCGCTCGAAGACGCCGAGATGATGGCGGAGGAGGACTACGCCGAGGCGGGCTACGTCCACTGCATGGGTGCGTACTGGGTCCCGCCGCAGCGCCTGGGCTGGTGTCGGGTGTGCACAGAGCTGGACGACTGGAAGATCATGATGGTGGAGTGCGTGGACGAGCTCGGGGAGATGCGCCGCTACGCTGAGGCTTCAGAGCGCAACCAGAAGTACCCCGCGTTGCGGAGGGGCAAAGAGGGGCAGTACAAGCTGTACACGTGCTCGCGCTGCGTGGCGACGACGCATAACATCGCCGAGCAGGAGGCCGTGACGCGCGCAGCGCGCCTGAACAAGAGCGCAGGCTCCATCGACCACGCCGCCAAGCGAGTGGCGAAGTTCCGTGCGAGCTTCGACTGCATCAAGGAGGGCATGGACGTGCTGGTGGGATTCGCGCTCTCCGGGGAAGGCTTGCTTTCCCTGCGGAGGTCAACGGGGGGCGTAGGGGTGGGCATCGATCCCGAGAGCACGGGTGCCCCCCCAGCCACGGGAGCGGTGGCGGAGGAGGTCGGTCGCCCGATGGCGATGGAGGTGGGGGTGGTGCCGGGGCCGCCCCGTGCGCCACCCCCACCCCTCGAGGATGGACCTCCCCGTGACGAGGAGAACGACCCCCAGCCCGACATCGATGCTGAGGACCAGGGGCGCCAGCTGACCGACGTCAAGACCGTGGGGGAGGTCACGGACATCGAGCCCCTGCTGCGGCTCGGCCTCTCCAAGAAATCGCTGAAGCGTATGGCGCGGGCCTCTGGCGTCCTCAAATTCGAGACCATGCGCACCCACATGCTGGGAGGCCTGGGGCCCATCCTGGAGAAGAAGGAGGACATGGTGAGGGGCGCAGAGGCGCAGGGCGGAGTCCAGAAGTGGCTCGACGCGCTGAATGAGGAGGCAGAGGAGGATGTGGGAAGACTGAAGAAGGGCGTCCTGGAAGCCTCGGGGATCGCGGACGCACACCTGGGGCACAAACGCGCCTGGAGGGAGGAGTGCCAGGGCAACGCCGCGGCGCAGGAGGCCTACCGACGCATGGGCGACTACACGGACCAGTTCTACCGTGGCAAGGGCTTCACGTTCAACATGTACTACAAGTGCTCGGCCAACAAGACCTGGGACAACCCCAGGGGATGCTGCTCGGTGATCCGATCGGATCGCTGGACGCAGCTGCTCACCTGCGCGCAGGAGGCGGCGGGGGAGACGGGCCAGCGCTGGTGCTGCCACTGTGGTGCGCGCTACTCGACCTCCTACGGCGTCTGCATCGAGTTGATAGAGGAGGAGCTGAACCCGCCACGCGCGTACTACATGCACGCGGAACACCCCGAGGAGGACATCCGCGACCTGAAGGCCCTGCTGCGCTACGACAAGCTCAAGAAGGAGGAGGTACCCGCGTTCAGCGCGGTGGACCTCCTGCAGTGCCTGCCCAAGGTCGAGCCGCCGGCAGTGGGCACCGTCTTCAAGCGCTACGCTCCACACCAGCCGCAGTGGGAGGGCCACTATGTGCTGATGGAGGGGCTCTCCTGGGAGAACCCGGCCGAGTTCAAGTGGGCCGACCTGTGCGCGCAGGTCGCCCGGGGACTGAACGACCCAGAGTGGGCGGGCTACAGCAAGAAGTCGCGGAATAAGGCCAAGAGGGAGCGCCTGGAGATGGCGCACAGGGAGTTGGCGCTCTACGAGCGCCACCACAACCTGCGGGAGGGCAGCCTCACGGGCGGCGGGGGTGGCACAGGGGTCGCCCCGCGCGCCGCCCCCGCCCGCGCCGCCGGCGCCCCTCCAGCGGGGGGGGCCCGCGGCAGCCAGGACCCGCCACCACCGCCTGTCGGGGCCCCGCCAGCGGCCATCATGGCCCCTCCGCCGCCGCCGCTGACGGCCCCCCAGTGGTGCCGCCGCCGCCGACGGACCCGCCGCCGCCGACGGACCCGCTCCCGCAGCAGATCCCAAATGTGGCAGCCCTGAACGTGGCCCTCGGCGAAGATCTCGCGCGCCAGATCTTTGGGCCCTCAGGGCAGGCGGGCGGCAGTGGCGACCTCGGGGGGGAAGTGCAGGCGCTGCCGTCGCAGGTCTTCGCAGCCACTGCGCAGGGAGCAGGCCAGCCCGCCTGAATGATGAAGCCCAGCAGGTTCCATGCCCTCGGCAGGCCACGTGAGTCCATGCCAAGAATTCGTGCCTGCCGCTCTCAGTAGTGCGGCGTGCCCGCAGTGGCACCCCCCTCGCGTGGCAGCACCTGTGGCTTTAGCCTCCGCTCGGCGTGCGGTCATCCGTGCGTCTAGCTACTCTGGCCTGCCAACTGGCTAGCCATCTTGGCCTCCTCTCGCGCTCACTTGCGCTCGTGAACCTCGCTGGCGGTGCTGGGGTCGCCCTGTGTGCTGCCGCGACGCCGTTGGGCGCCTTGCCATTTTGGCTTGCCATCCTGGCCTCCTCTCGCGTCTTCTTGCGCTAGTTGGCCTCGATGGCGGTACTGGGGTCGCCCCGTGTGCTGCTGCGCCGCCGCTGACGCTTCGCTTTGGGCCGTAGGGACCAGCTGCCCTCGGTCAAGCGCCTGCCGCTGCATGCACGTCAGGCCCGCCCTTGGCTTACCATCCTGGCCTCCTCTCGCGTCTTCTTGCGCCAGTTGGCCTCGATGGCGGTGCTGGGGTCGCCCCGTGCGCTGCCAGTTCCGCCGCTGGCGCTTCACTTTGGGCCGTAGGGACCAGCTGCCCTCGGACAGGCGTCTGCCGCTGCATGCACGTCAGACCCGCCCTTTCACCCAGAAGAGGTGCCCGCTACATACTGGCAATGAAGCAGCCACAAGGACGCTCTTCCCAAGGTGGCTGAGCCGTGGTGATGTGGTGCACGAGACCGCCAGTAGTAGTAGTAGTAGTAGTAGTAGTAGCAGTGGTAGTAGTAGTGTTAGTAGCAGTAGTAGTAGTAGTGGTAGTAGTAGTAGTAGTAGTAGTAGTAGTAGTAGTAGTAGTAGTAGTGGTAGTAGTAGTAGTAGCAGCAGTCGTCGAAGTAACAATATTCATAATCTTGGTGGTAGTGGTGACAGTAGTAGTCGTAGTCGTCGTCGTCGTCGTAGTAGTCGTAGTAGTAGCAGTAGCAGTAGTAGTAGTAGTAGTAGTAGTAGTAGTAGTAGTAGTAGTAGTAGTAGTAATAGTAGTAGTAGTAGTAGTAGTAGTAGTAGTAGTAGTAGGAGCGGTAGTAGTAGTAGTAGTAGAAGTAGTAGTAGTAGTAGTAGTAGTAGTAGTAATAGTAGTAGTATGAGTAGTAGTAGTAGTATAGTAGTAGTCGTAGTAGTAGTAGTAGTAGTAGTAGTAGTAGTAGTCGTAGTAGTCGTAGTGGTAGTAGTAGTAGTGAGTAGTAGTAGTAGTAGTAGTAGTAAGTAGTGGTAGTAGTGTTTAGTGGTAGTAGTATATCAGTTAGTTAGTAGCAGTAGTATAGTAATAGAAAAAAAGAGTCATCCGTCGTACGTAGTTAGTCGTAGTAGTAGTATAGTAAAGTAGATAGTAGTAGTAGTAGTAGTAGTAAGTAGTAGTAGTATAGTAGCCGTCGTAAGTAAATAAGTGTATTATAGTAGTAGTGGTTGCTAGTAAGTAGTAGTAGTAAAGTAAGTAGTAGCAGTAGTGACTCGTAGCCGTATTAGTAGTCCGTAGCAGCAGTAGCAAACTAGACGTAAGTAAGTACGGGAGTAGTAGTAGAGTGATAAGTAGTAGGTAGTATGTAGTAAGTAAGTAAGTAGTAGTAGTAGTAGCAGGTAGTAGTAAATAGTAAATGTGACGAGTAGTGTCAAAAAAAAAAAAAAAAAAAGAACAGTGAGTAGTAGTAGTAGTAGTAGTAGTAGTAGTAGTAGTAGTAGTAGTAGTAGTAGTAGTAGTAGTAGTAGTAGTTCCCCACATCCAAAGTGGGGTTCTTGTTTTCTCTGCACACCCCCCGCGCAGGATCTCACACCCTCTCTCTCTCTCTCTTCCTCTTTCTCGCCATCATCATCATCAGTCATCATCATCATGACCCACGCCTCTCCTCTTCAGCACCATCACACTTACCCATACACCACTCGATCGCTCACTCACTCACTCACTCACTCACTCACTCATCATGATCATCACATGAGGATATCATCCGTTGGCGTCACACATCACTCAGTCAGTCCGTCACTCACTCGAGTATCAAGCGGGAGCGTCGTCTGTGAGTGAATTGCGAGGAAGTCTCAGGCGGGAGCCTCTCCCTATGGGGCCCGCAGATCATCTTACTACTCCGAGGCGGGTCATCGGGATCCTGTAACTGTCGTCACTTTTGGGCTCCTGGGGCGTGAATTTGGAGGAAGTATCAGGCGGGAGCGTCGTCTGTGAGTGAATTGCGAGGACGTCTCAGGCGGGGGCCTCTCCCTATGGGGCCCGCAGATCATCTTACTAATCCGAGGCGGGTCATCGGGATCCTGTAACTGTCGTCACTTTTGGGCTCCTGGGGCGTGAATCTGGAGGAAGTATCTCGCGGGAGCCTCGTCTGTGAGTGAATTGCGAGGAAGTCTCAGGCGGGAGCTTCTCCCTATGGGGCCCGCAGATCATCTTACTAATCCGAGGCGGGTCATCGGGATCCTGTAACTGTCGTGACTTTTGGGCTCCCGGGGCGTGAATTTGGAGGAAATATCAGGCGGGAGCGTCGTCTGTGAGTGAATTGCGAGGAAGTCTCAGGCGGGAGCCTCTCCCTATGGGGCCCGCAGATCATCTTACTAATCCGAGGCGGGTCATTGGGATCCTGTAGCTGTCGTCACTTTTGGGCTCCTGGGGCGTGAATTTGGAGGAAGTATCAGGCGGGAGCGTTGTCTGTGAGTGAATTGCGAGGAAGTCTCAGGCGGGGGTCTCCTCCCTATGGGGCCCCCAGATCATGTTACTAATCCGAGGCGGGCCATCGGAATCTTGTAACTGTCGTCGCTTTTGGGCTCCTGAGGCCTGAATATGGGAGAAGTATCAGGCGGGCGCTCCATCCCTGTGGGGCACGCACTTCATGTTCGAACCCGAGCGGGTCATCCGAGCGAGCTTTTTGGGCTCCTCAGTTCCTGCGGCCTGAACAAGGGGGGAGTATCAAGCGGGAACTTTGTCTGTGGGCGGTGCGGGTAGTCCCGTCTGAGGACCGTCTCTTGTCGTCACTTGGAGGATCGAAGGGGAACTCGCTCCTGCGGCCTGAATATTCTCTTTCGACTTGCCCACGTCCAATTGCTGGCCAACCTTGTCGTCGTCGGCGGGAGAGGGAACTTGAAAAGGTTCACTCTCCCGCGTTCTTTTGGGCTGGGGAGGGAACTTGAAAAGGTTCACTCTCTAGCTGCGGGAGAGGGAACTTGAAAAGGTTCACTTTCCCGTTCGTGGCAGGATTGGGCTGGTGAGGGAACTTGAAAAGGTTCGACGTCTCTAGCTGCGGGAGAGGGAACTTGCAAAGGTTCCCTGTCCCCCCTTGTCGTCGGAGTGAAGGGGGAACTTGAATAGGTTCACCCTTCATTCGCGGGAAAGGGAACTTGAAAAGGTTCACTTTCCCTTGGAGAGGGAACTTGCAAAGGTTCACTCTCCAGCAGCGGGAAAGGGAACTTGCAAAGGTTCACTTCCCCGCGCGTTCCAACTGGAGAGGGAACTTGAAAAGGCCCCCTCTCCAGCAGCGGGAAAGGGAACTTGCAAAGGTTCACTTTCCCGCGCGTTCCAACTGGAGAGGGAACTTGAAAAGGTCCCCTCTCCAGTTTTTTTCTGACCCCCCCCCTTTTCCTAACACCGATGTTTCAATGGACTAAGGGGTCACTAACGCAATTTTTTTCTCGGGCGTCGGGGGAGGAATCGAGTTGGCCGGAAACGGAGCTGAGCCTGGCGCGGGCGCTCGATGGAAAACCCTCACGAAACGCTTTGAAATCGATGATTGCGGATGACGAGCAGCACATTTTGCAATTTCCCCATAGGGGGATGGAACGCAATGTACGTTTTTCTTTGGCATGCGTCACGAAAACGGCCCCTCGAGAACGAAAACGACGCAACGCCCTATTTTCATTATGAAACAATTAGCATTTGAGAAAGTTTTTCATAGATGCACGTGCCCGGGGGTCCTGGAGGAGGAGGAGGAGGAGGAGGGGCAGGAGGAGGAGGAGGAGGCAGGAGGAGGGAGGAGGGGCAGGGAGAGGAGGAGGAGGAGGAGGATGAGGAGGAAGGAGCAGGAGATGAAGGAGCAGGAGGAGGAGAGGAGGAGGAGAGGGAGGAGGGGAGGCAGGAGGAGGAGGAGGAGGATTAGGGGAGGAGAGGAGAGGCGAGGAGCAGCTAGGAGGGGGTGGAGGGGGATGGGCCGATCCGCAACCCGAGTCGTGAGGGGGGGTCGGAGGAGGAGGAGGAGGAGGAAAGAGGAGGAGGAGGAGGAAAGAGGAGGAGGAGGAGGAGGAGGAGGAGGAGGAGGCGGAGGAGGAGGAGGAGGAGGGGCAGGAGGAGGAGGAGGAGGAGGAGGAGGAGGAAGAGGAGGGGCAGCAACGTCAACATCGGCGATGTCGGGCGGACGTTGCTACGGGCTAAGCGTGCGAAGGTCCTCTCCTCAGGCCGGACGAATGTGTGCGACAGGGAAAGGAGGGGGGTACGAAATCTGATGCATTCAGAGAAGGGGTAGACAAGGGAGGAAGGTACAAGGAGGATAGGAGGCAGCAGGAGGAGGAGTAGGACGAGGAGGCAGGCGGAGGCAGGAGGATTCAAGCAGGGGTAGTCAGGGGGTGGAGAAGGAGGAGGAGGGAGGAAGGAAGGGAGGAGGAGAGGAGGAGGAAGGAAGGAGGAGGAGGATGATGAGGAGGAGGAGGAGGAGGAGAGGAGGAGGAGGAGGACGAGGACGGGACGAGGACGAGGACGAGGACGAGGAGGACGAGGAGGAGGAGGAGGAGGAGGAGGACGAGGAGGACGAGGAGGACGAGGAGGACGAGGAGGACGAGGAGGACGAGGAGGACGAGAAGGAGGAGGAGGAGGAGGAGGAGGAGGAGGAGGAGGAGGAGGAGGAGGAGGAGGAGGAGGAAAGGGGGGGAATGCGAACTCTGGTGCGTTCAGAGGAGGGAGGGGTGAGACAAGAGTAGCCTTTTAACCTTCCCTGACATCCCCGCGGTGTGACAAAATCACGACGGCAGGTTTTCGGCAATTTTCGGCCTCTGGAGGCCCTCACCGGGCCTCGGGAGCGTCAAAAGCGACTCAGGATGAAAAACCGGTCCCAGGGAAGGGGTCCAGACCTCTGGGGACCGACGTTGTGAAAAAACATTCAGAGGCGCGAGGGTTAAGATCTTCCTTGCTCGGGGGAGGGTTGCTAATGTTCTCCACTTTTGGGGGATGTAATTGTGCCACCTGGCGGAGGGCACCCTCGAATGTTATCCTGTTTCCTCAGCGGAAGGGCTAGTGTTCTTCATGAATGTTCTTCTGTCCTCGCGCGCACTGTACGAACTCAGATGCACTCAGAGTAGCGAGGGGTGAGACAAGGGTAGCCTTTTTGCCTTTTCTGGCTTTCGAAGAGCCTCTTCGTCGCCACGGCTGGATGCACCGTGAAAAACCAGTGCGTTTGGACCTCCTCCTCCTCCTCGTGCTCCTCGTGCTCCTCCTCCTCCTCCTCCTCCTCCTCCTCCTCGTCCTCCTGCTCCTTCTCCTCCTCCTCTCCTCCTCCTCCTGAAAAACCAGTGCGTTTGGATCTTGGGAGGGGTCCAGGCACGGATCTAGAACCGATCTGGCCAGCGCTGTCCCGCCGCCTCTCCTCCGAGCGCAGCTGGCTTTGGGTCCTCCGCGAGGGGCCCCTTCCTCGATGCATGGCCGCCTCGGGCGCCGGGAGACGCCAGGAACATCAGCTGGGTAAGTTGATTCTCCAGCCTTTCCCTCCCCGCCCTTCCCTGGAGGAGGAGGAGGAGGAGGAGGAGGAGGAGGAGGAGGAAACCGAGGAGGAGGAGGAGGAGGAGGAGGAAACCGAGGAGGAGGAGGAAGAGGAGGAGGAAGAGGAGGAGGGAGGAGGAGGGAGGAGGAAGAGGAGGAGGAGGAGGAGTACGGTAGGTCCGTGCGGCGCTGGCGCGGCGGCGACCCCTTCGAGGGCGTTCAAGGTTGAACGCCGCCGGTGGCTCTCGATCGTTCAATGTTGAAGTATCGGTCACTTTGGGAGCCGCCCGATCGTTCAAGGTT
>CAUYUJ010017849.1:162649-208825 GCA_963575745.1 Prorocentrum cordatum
GTCATGTTCGGGTGGCGTGTCCAGAACGTGGGCGGCCGCGCACTCACGTATGTATCTTTACAGTATATGTAGTATGGCACGGATAACAATAACTGTCTCTTTAGACGTGCTTGGGCTCGGCAAATTCTGACTGTCGTCGCGCCCCCCCCGCGAACACTTGCCACTCACGGCGCCCCGACGCTCTTCAGGTCTAATTACGTGCCTCGCCAATCGGCTTGAATGTTTCAAATGTTTCCGCGTGGCTCTGTGTGTGTGTGAGGTCTGCGGAGCCATCCGTTGAATGGGCCGATGTTTCACACCCAAGTTGACACTTAGATGTCAGTTGGATCGCGGGGAGGCGTCTACTGCTTGTGTGGCGCTGGCAACTTTGCATGCGAATGCAATCTTGCAACCTCTGAATCGAGCGTGCACTCCACGTCCCGTCTGCCCCTCCCCTCGCTTCCCTCTCCGTCTTGCACGCGCCCGCTCTCTCGCCCTTTCCACCGACGCCACCCGCGGCGAGGCGGCATAATGCCCGACCAGGCTTTCGAGGTGCGGGGCGTCCAGATGGGCCCATACCCTGGGGCCTCGGGGTGGGCAGATATCCCCCTCCTCCTCTAAATGCATGTGGGTTCGCTACATGTGTGGGCTTTGCGTCGTGATTGCCTTCATGGCTGTGCGCGGCAGCGGAGGATGAGGAGGGAGGGGAACATGAGGGAAAGGAAAAGGAGGATGAGGTGGAGGGACGAGGAATCAGAACTGAAGACGGTGGATGATGACAGAGGGGTGTGAGGGGAAGGAGAGATACTGAGTGGGGGAGAGAGGAGGAGGGCAAGCTTGGTGCGCTCGCGCATCGTCTGACGTCCTATCCCTCCCTCCCATCCTTTCCCATGGAGCTGATATTTCATTCTCCGCGGACGCGTGCCATAGCCGACCTGCGACTCCCACAGAAAGACCACTTCTTGGTATGCGCAATCGGAAAAAGAGGGGAGCTCGTGCACGGGAGGAGGTGGCGGGTGAGCAGGAAGATGAGCGGGAGGAACAAGTAAGGATGAACAGCAACAGTAGAAACTAAAGCGGAAGGATCGGGAGGAGAAGGAGGGCCAGAGAAAGGCGGAGGAAGGGAAACAACTGGGGCGACAACGATGAAGAATGACTCGGATTTAGAACATTGGCCCGCGCTGTGGCGAGACGAACAGCAGCAGCAGGAACTGGAAAGGAAGGAGCGGGAGGAACAGGATGGCCGGGAGAAGGCGGAGAAGGGGAAATGAGGGGCGGGGCCACAGTGAAGCAAGACTTGGATCCAGAAAAGAGGCCCGCGCTGGGGCGAGAACGCCATTCTGAACTACTGGAGCCAAGCGCCGACCTGAAATGAGGCCCATGCTCAGCGAAAATAATGGGGTTGAAACAAAAAACATCAGGCATACAAACTTCCGAAAGCCTGCACGTGAAACAGCACGCGGAGGGGGCTGGAGATCTTCCGGACAACTTCAGGGGAGGAGAGAACAGTAGTCAACATGTTTAATTGTATACGGGGGAAGACGAGGAGCCGGAAGCGGAGGAGGATGGATAATGCTGTTGTTTTAGGCGAAGCTCAACCACCGCGAAGACCTCACCCACAATCACTGCAAGCCACGACAGCAAAACTGCGCCGCAGCGCAAGACAAAGGATCGCGTGACGGCCGGCGAACTCACGAGACAATGAACACAGGCGCGGGCCCAAATGCCACCGTTGTACAACCCACACGTCGAGACGAGCGGCGAAGGGCGAAAAGGGAGGAGGAGGGAGAGGAGGAAGAGGAGGAATTGGAGAAAGAAACGCCGGCGCCACCGGAGCGGGGGCAAACACTGCGAGGCATACGCACAGTGTGTATGAACCCCCGCTGACGCCACGGCCGGTGGTACCTCACACAGAAGCGAAGAAACGATCAGCAGAGAGGAGAGAAGGAAGAGACGGGGCGAGGGAGAGAGGACAATAGTACAATACGTTCGCAGCCAACGAGCTCCACGTGCAAGAGTGCATGAAGAGAGAGAGAGAGAGAGAGAGCAGACAGTAAGGCCTGCAGCATACAAAGCTGCCACCTGTACAGGCAAGGCAAAGATGTGGTCCTTTCGGACGGGGGCGCAGAGCCGCCCGCGAACGCCCTTGAACATCAAGGGGCGGCGGAGAGCGAAGCCCGCAGCCTACGAGAAGCTGCGGGGTCGGCAGTCCGCGGCCGCGAGGAAGCCAGGTAGGCATGCCTCAAAATACCAGCGGACACGGGTTAAGCACAAGGACGTCTACGGGAGGAGGTGGCGGAAAAGCCGGGGTCCACGCGAGCCTCTTAGCCTGGTGCGCCCAAGGCAAACAGACCCTCAGAAAAACCTCCATTCCGTGCTTCTCGAGGAACCCTTCGTGCTGCTCGTGGTGCATACTCGTCCTAGTGGTACCCGTCGTACTCGTGTGACCGTCGTGCGGCTCATGGAAGATAGGAGGCTGAGAAGGATAAGATAAGAGGCTGAAGAGGACAAGGAGGACTAGAGCAAACCTACGATGCGTCAACAATGCTGCGATACAACCTCACGTCACAAATCACCCCCGCATGAAATCCAATAATTCTACCTTCTTTGAACGGCGAATGCTATGCTCGATCGGCCTGCCATTCAAGCGGGAGCCCCGTGTAGAAAAAGGACTGCCTTGCGCATCGCGATGCGAATTAGTATGGCCATGAAACCAAGCGACATGTCCAACGATAACCACGTGTTGAAAAACAAGCCATCCCCACCAGGTAAACTGTTCCTTACACATCTGGTCACTACATTTGAAACAAGGTCACCAGAGCTTGGATGTTACGGTCATTGAATTCGAGTAACCTTAAACAAAATAATATTCCCACACTGAACCGTCTTGGACCCCTGGAAGCCGTCTTGGAAGAGGCTCGGGGCCCCCTTGGGCCGCTCAGGGGGGTGTCTAACCTCGCTCGGACGCGGGCTTCGGCATTATTGGAGGTTTCTGGGGACGTCCAGTAGCCGTTTTGGGAGTGTCTTGAGCCATCTTGGAAAATTGGGAAAACGATAAGGCGAGACTCTCTCTCTCTCTCTCTCTATATATATATATGAATACGTGTATCTGTATATATATGTATATATATATACACATGTATATAGATATATCCTCGAACATCCCAAGAGAGACGCATGCTTTTTGCGCCTCGGGCCTCATAGGGAGCCATTCTAAAGCTCTCGGGGGCCTCTGAGGCCGTATGAGACGCCTCCGGGGCCGTCGGAACCCCCTCGAGGCCGTTTTGGGGGGCGGCTCGGGGCCCCCATTGGGTCGCCCGGGGGGCCGTCCCCGGCAATAGTCTGGGAGCCCGCTCGGGCCGACCAGAGCCCTGAGGAACCTTCCGCGGCAGGCCTCGGTCCGTGTGCTCCCGCGGCCCCTGGTTTGCTGCGGCTCGGGGCGCCCGGGGCCACGTCTCTGGTGCATGAGAGAGCGGCGTCCGCATAGCTGCTTGTCGCCCTCCTGCAGCAGGTTGGTTTCCTGGGGTGGGGCGGTCGTGGCGAAATGGGTTGGCTGCGCATCGTCTCACCGATCCCTATCCCCACTGGTGTGGCCTGGACCCCACTGGCCGATTTGCCCCCCTAGATGGGGACATAGGCTGCTCCCTTCGGGTTTCGAAGGGTATATCCCCAACTGGGGGCATGACATGGTGGGGCTCCAGACGGAAATGGGGATGGGGATCGGCTAAACAATACTGATTGGCTGGATGGTGCGAGCAGATCTCTGCGAATGCTCTTGGCGAGGGCCTCTCAAACCTCCAAGTCCAGCAATGCCATGGTGCGCCTTGCGGCGTGTGCGCACATACAGTGGAGGTCAGTCCACAAGAAAAACCCTCCACAAGAAACCCAACCCTGAGACCCCAGGACGTCCACTGATTTTTGGTGTTGGAACGGCACGCTATTGCAAAACTATCGAAACCCAAACCACCCAGGGCACCCTGGAGGCAAGCAGGGTGTTTCTTGGCATGGGTCTCCACCGTACGTTGTCACACGTGTGGGGGCGCCTCGAACCCCTCTCAAGGCAAGGCCCCGGCTGCCAAGGCAGTGCGAGGGACAAGCCTGGGCGTAGTAATTAGAGCGAGTACATACTTTACAACGATCCTGAATACTGGCCTTGACCACTGTTTGATGCAGCTCACTGGTCCCAGATAGCGAGCATATTTTTCAGTGCTCCTGAAAGAAGGAAGGGGGAAAGATGAAGAGGAGGTGGGGGAGGATGAGGACGATGAGGAACAAGAAGAGGAAGAGGAGGAGGAGGAGGCGGAGGAGGACGAGGAGGAGGAGGAGGGGCGAGGTCGAATGAGGGAGGTACGGAGGAGATGGGGGGAGGAAGGAGTGGGCTCGTGCCTCAGGACAGGATCACTTTTGAACTCCATCTGGATTTCAGGGGCCAAGATCGGGGAGTTCGCGTTGAACTCCGACATCTCGTCCGTGGGGAACATCCACTGGACATAATCGTGAACCACCTCCATCTGGTAGAAATCCCACGCGCGAATCTCCGCCAACCGTCGGCCAACATTGTCGGTGCCAGTGCCGCGAAAAAACGGTAACAACTTCTCTGTGGCGTTCCCCTGCTCGGGGACCTTCTGACCCAGGTCAATGCAAACCCGGGTCAGTCAGGCCGTGCACGCTCCTGCAGGATCCTGCACCCAAACCCGGGTCAATGCGAAGGATCCTGCAGGATCATGCAGGATCCTGCGCCCAAGCCCGGGTCAGTGCATCCCTGGCCCTGCAGGATCCTGCAAGATCTGGCGCCCTGGCTGACCCCCGTTTGCAGTGACCCCCCGTCTCGAGGCTCCCGACCTGCCCAGGCTTGGCGCGAGCCGGGGGCGCGGGCAAGGGCGGAGGCGTCGGCAGCGCCTGCTTGGGGCTGGCCTCGCCGCCCTCGCGGGCAGCCGCCCTCCCCTGCTGGGGCGCCGCGGCCTCGGAGCCAGGGGCGCCTCCCTTGCCGGTGCTCGCGCCCCCTGCGGGCTCACGAGCGTAGGTCCAGAGCAGCCCAGCAGAGAGGATCCCGATCAGAATCGTGAGGAGCACCACCAGGACGGCGGACGTCCCGCCCGCCTGCGTGTCCATCGTTGCGAACACCCCGCCGGTCTGGGGGGGCGGCGACAGTGGGCACCGCCTTGGCGCATCTGGCTTGAGCCGTGGATGCTGTAAAACCTGCAGGCCGAACGTTTTTTCTCGAGGATGACGACCAGGAAAGGAAGCTCGAGAACTTCGCTGCCCCCCAAGACAGCACTGGAGGCCGAATGTGATGATTGTGATGGCGATGACGGTCAGGACGCTGTTGACGAGTCCAAAGCCTACCGTCCACAGTGGGCGAGTGCCATGTGCATCTGCCACCTTCCGGCAGAGGGTGTCCGATTCCTCATGCCATTGCCCTGTGCCATCAGAGAAGTTACCATGCGCAGCTGGGGCGCAAACTACACGCTGTAATGCAAGCTGAGGCGTACATCTGAATCCGAACAAGCGGGCGAATCGAGGAGAAATATGAGAACTCCCGCATCAAGATAGTGTTGATCTAGCTCCGTGGCATAACACCATCAACTCAGTGAAGACCGAAATGCATCGAACAACTTCAATGAGAAACCGCAGAGTCAACATCTGCGTCCATGACTTCACGGGAGTTCTTCGATCACTGCACTGCGAGGAAGCGCCCCAAAGGCCCTCCAGAGGCCCCCCGTGAGGTTTACAAGAGGTTCCCGAAAGGCACCCTGCGAGATCCAACAAAGCATCCAAGAGGCCTCTGGCCCACAACCTAAGCATAATTGCGGGATGAATCCGATGCCACTATGAAGCGTCCCAAGCCGATACCTAATGCAATCACGTCGCTCCTGGGGAACACACACGTTCGAGTATGCCCACACGAGGTTGCAAGCTGTCCGTGCGCAAACTCTCGGGAATATGGAATAGGCCTTGCTGAAATCCAACATGCCTCAGCTGTCGGACAACACGTTTAAACAAGAAGAGGCCGTGAACACATAAATGATCAATTCGATATAACGAAACACGTCCAGACAAGTTCTAAAAACGAGGCAACAGCAGAGCCAGGGGAGTAACGTCTTCAACAGCATTGTGCTACGCTTTCCACCCGCACCCACAACAATTTTAACCATGCAGTGATCGCGCCAACGATGCATGCACGTGGATTCCATGGTGCGGATGTAGGGGACAGGACGTATGACAGATGATGACGACGGCAATGGCGGTGGGAATACAAACGGCACGGCAAATCCTGAAATCCTGGGCATGCACTCCAGGCCTGTATTGGGATCACCAACCATCGCCAGAAATCACGGCCTGGGATTTCTGGTCTCCGCCAAACGGTCCTGGTCGTAGGATCCTAGCCATACGGTCTCGGCTTGTATGTTGTAACTCCTGGCCGCCGCCATAAAGTTCCGACAATCAGTTCCTTGCTTTTAAGTTGGGATGCTTGGTCAGGTTTGGTTGTTCGGTCGACGCAGGGGGTTCCTGGCCATAGAGGGTCGTGGCAACCTTTCGGCGTCGCCGCGCTGGCATCATGAGGAAACGACAAAGTAACCATGGAACAGTGGCATCAAGATCTTTTCAAATGTGATCCCATGTGCATCTGCGGCAGAAAGCACGCAACTATTGGGACCACATCGTCGTTGGCGTCTGCTCCACGTGCTGGTTCTTATCACATGAGCCCTTTCAAGCAAGTTGTGCAAAGAGTCACTTCTCTCTCGATGTCGCTTCCCACTTCAACAGGCCAGCCCTTTTTCGCCCCCAGAGGTGCCCAGCCCAATGCGCCTCGCTGCTGGAATTGTCGCCCTTACGTAGTGGGTTCCTACGAAAGCGTCCACACGCAAGCCAAGACCGCATGGCCAAAACCCTATGGACCTGGCCAGATACCCGACCATACTAGCCAGGACCCGATGGTCAGGCAGCTATGGCGGCGACTTGGGACGGGGGCATCGTGGCGGCTACTGGACAAGCTAACATGCGGGCGGTGGCCCTCTGACGGTGCACCTGTGTTCTGGTGGTGGCCAGGGGAATCTCAAGTCTGGTGAAACCCATCGGGATGAGTCCGATGAGACACGGACGTCACGCCTGGGACACACATTTCCTGGCAATGGCAAGACGGGGAAACCTTCAACCTATGTATAATGTTCACGCTGTGCCAATGGGCAATCGAATCCACGTCTGGACGCATCTAGCTCCGGATAAGCATGTGCGACGCGGAACGGTGCGCAGCCGAACCGAATCCCCACAGAACTTTACGTACACGTCCAACGTATCAGACGACGCCTTGCCCAGACCTGACCCGACCCAGGTCAAGCACACCTGGGCCTCTGGACAACCCAGCATCACATCATGACGAAGTACAGTGTGGAACAAATGAAGCAAATAAGACACTCGAGCCCACAATCCCCCATTACATTGCTGCTGTCACATAGAAGTAATGGCGCATGTCTGCAGGGGCTTCCACAAGCAAACAAGCCAAACACAGCCAGAATACCTTGTCCTCGGGCAGAAAGGTACAATCGATACAACTTGGTCCCCCTCTAAGTGCGCGTGTCGCGGCGCCCGTAATCTGGTGAGCCGCTGGCAATCGCACTGGAAAACAGGAAATCCTGCTTGTCTTTACCGCGCAGGCCGTTGACCTCACCAACGCCGCCACTTGTGCAATCGCGCTCTATGCCCATTGCCCTTTCTCTCCCACGAAGTGGTCTGAAGCGCGCTGACACTCTGCTGCGCAAAATACTCCACACACGCGCCAGTCCTGCTCATAATTGTTCTGACGTTGTTCCTACCCTTGCTGCTGATGCGGTTTTGGTGTGGCGACGGCGCCGCTGTAACGGCTTCTCCTCATCGTCCGATCTGGGCCATCTCGCTCGCTCCCTTCGCGCGCCGAGCTCTCCAACAATCGCTTGTGATCTTTCTCGGCATCTGCTACTTCCCCCCATCGAGCTCTAATGCACCTCCATCTCGCGCCTCGCGCCGGGCAAAGCGCGATGCCCCTCGCGTACTCGCGCTCCCGCGCCGCCCACTCGGAGCAAGGCACTTGCCCTGGCCTAGACCGCGACGCCTGACGCGCGATCAGCTTCGCGCCCCCGCGGGTGACCTATGTACCGTCATGGCGCTGCCAGTAGGAACGCTAAATGAGGACCGACGGGGCTTTCCTGGCTACGGTTAGGTCGGGCATGTCCCCCTACGGGCGGATTTTGCACGAAAAATTGGAAAAAGTCAAACAACTAAAATGCCCAACAATACAACAAAACTGTTCCCCAGCCTATTTGTTGATGATTATTGGATATTCCTCCTGTAGAGGGACAGGCCCGACCTGAGGCTGCGGCGAGCCTCGGCCGCGAGCAACTTCCCCGACCCCCAGACCCCAGGAACGGCCTGCAGAACCCGGAGCCCCTCGGGAGCTCAAAGTGGTGGTCCTCTCCTTCGGGGATCTGCTGACCCGGGTCCCGGGGATGGACAGAACCCCCTTTAGTAAACCGTGGTTTCGGGACAACGACCTCGGGCCCAAACTTGGCGGGCGCGAGCCTGGAAGATGACGGCCGCGGCGCCATCTCGAGAACCGAAAACGGACAAATCACTAATCGACGTTGTCAGGGTGGGTTTCTGTCCACCCTCGAGGGTCAATCCCGACCCGGGTCAGTCAGGCCGTAAAGAGTCCTGCAGGACCCTGCAGGATCCTGCGCCCAAGCCCGGGTCGGTGCGACGAATCCTGCAGAGGGTCCCGCGCCCAAGCGCGGGTCAGTGCGACCCTGGCCCTGCAGGATCCTGTAAGATCGGGCGCTCTGGCTGACCCCCATTTGCATTGACCTCCTCCTCCTCCGCCTCCTCCTCCGCCTCCTCCTCCTCCTCCTCCTCCTCCTCCTCCTCCTCCCTCGTGCCGCGATGAGGAGGGCCCCCCCCCACCGCCGCGTCGCGGGCCCGTGAGCGCACTACTCGCTCCCCGAGGCACCCCGCCTCTCCCCCCCTCTCGCTCCTTCCTCCCCTGCTGGCGCCCCCCCGCCGCCTCTCCCGGGTGGCCTTTTCCGCGAGAAGCGCCCTCCCTGGAGATCCGACGTCGCGACAAACGTTGAAACATCGTACGCAATCGCGACCGGAGCCCCCCTGACCCCATCATTCAGTGCAATTTTCCGCGCCGGATCGATCTGGGAAGGCCTCGTGGCCCACACCTGGGCAAACACCCCCGGCTCGCAACAGTCGAGACGCCAGGACCTCAGCGCCCCTCTTGCACCCCCCCCTCCCGGTGCCTGTCGCCGCCTCCCGCCGCAGTGGCCTTCCTCCCCCAACCGTCCTCCGCGCTTCGCATACTCGGGCCCGCCTCGCCTCCCTTTTCTCCGTCCTCGCGCCGTCCCCCTGCCGCTGCGCTCGCGGATCCCCCCCCCCCGCCGCCGCCCGCCGACACCAGACCCCTGCCCGTGCCTCCTGGCCGAAAGCGGGCCTCTCTGTGCCCCCTGCCTCCCCGCGCCGTCTCCTGCCGTGGTTCCTTCCCCCCCCCCCCTGTGCGCTGCCAGAAAGCAGCCCCAGCGAACCGACTTCCCTGGGCGACCGTCCATGGGGGCCAGCGTCGCTCCGGCTGGGCCGGGGCAGGGGACGCTCAGCGGCAGCGGCGTGAGGAGAGAGACGATGATGATGATGATGATGATGATGATGATGATGATGATGATGATGATGATGATGATGAGGAGGAGGAGGAGGAGGAGGAGGATGATGATGATGATGGCGGTGATGATGATAATGATGATGATGATGCTGATGATGATGCTGATGATGATGACGATGATGATGATATGATGATGATGACGATGATGATGACGATGATGATGCTGCTGCTGCTGATGATTGATGATGATGATGATGAGGAGGAGGAGGAGGAGGATGATGATGATGGTGGTGATGATAATGATGATGATGCTGATGATGATGCTGATGATGATGACGATGATGATATGATGATGATGACGATGATGATGACGATGATGATGCTGCTGCTGCTGCTGCTGCTGCTGATGATGATGATGATGATGATGAGGGAGAAGCGGAGGACGAGGAGGAGCACGAAGATGAGGAGGGAAGGGGGGCTGCCTGACCGAGAGTAGGCCATCCACCCGAAAGAGGGCGACCGTGCTGAGAAGATGCCACGAGGCCGACATGATGCTGTCAGGGTGGGGGCGGATGTCGAACGGAGGACGCGTAGGAGGACGACCAGTAATAGGACGCATTAGCTTTAGCGGGAATAGAAATGGGGAGAGCACTGGGGGTGATTCAGTGGATCGTACGAGTAGCCGTGGTGGTATGGAGAGGAGCGGGACGACGACGACGATCAGTGGGAGGTAGGCGGGTGAAGGGGAAGAGGGACGAGGGAACAAGGAGTGATAGGGTGAGAGACAAAGAGGAGGAGGAGGAGGAGGAGGAGGAGGAAAAGGAAAAGGAGGAGGAGGAGGAGGAGGAGGACCCGGGGACGACCGACGACGGCGGGACGACAAGGTCGCGCGCGGGCAGCGGCGGCACAGCGGCAGCGGTGGCGGCCAACCGCATCAAGGGTGGCGAGAGGCCCGCCGGCGCGGCGAGCGGCCCACCGAAGGGAGGGCTCGGCAGAGAGCCTTGAGCTCGCTGACCGAGCGGCGCCGCTCTCGGACAACACAAGAAACAGCAAAGTCATGACCGAGGCCGACGGACCGCAGAGCACGGACGGGGAGAAGGCCCAGGGGGAAGACGAGAGTGCGCCGGACGACACCAGCATGCAGAGAGCGCCGCGGGAAGCGCTGGAGGCATGCCGAAAGGACTCCCGAAGACAGGGCAAATCATGTAACGTAGCACGCCATCCCCTCCGACAGCGTAGTTACACCGCCTGCAAAGTTGGGTGGATCCCCGAAAACGCCAGGATGTGCATCAACTATTACAAACGAGCCGGAACGATGCGACGAACATACAAATCGTGGCATGGTGGGCGAGCATTCTAAGAAACATGAGACAATTGTATATCTGGCCGTCTGTCGGGGGGGATCCGTGAAATGCGTAATTTGCTTTCACAATGTAAAACGCGCGCTCAGAGGCCCCTCGGAACTCAAGAAGCGATCAATCTTCCTCTGCAAGGGTTGGGTGGGTGAGGGAAGCCTGGGCATAGAGGTGAGCTGCTCGTATTTGCCAATGGGGGCCAAAGTCGTAGACGCACGGGCAAGGGGGCGTCGGCGCCATAGGAGCACGCAGTCATCGTCTTCTGCGAAAAGTTGGATTTCACGCCGCCGCAGGAGTGAAGGAGGCCGAGCGGTGGGCTAGACAGAACATCGCTGCACGGCGCGTGCATTCGAGGTTTCTGATCTGGGCGGGCCCTCCCGCGTAACTCAGACCTCGGAGCGTGGGCGTTGGGGTGGCACGTCTGGGCGCGTTCGTCAGACCCTGGCCAGCTTCCCGCGGCCTCGACTTGGCGAGCTTGAAAGATGAAGAAAACAGCCGACGAAGGTGAGGCGCGAGAAACTGCAAACGTTGAACCGTGCACTAATTCGGTTGAGACCGAGGAGCACACTTTTCACGCTTCTGGCTCTCCCCAGCCATCTTCCTCGCTGGACCCCCCAACTCAATAAGTTGCCATCCGTCCGAGAATCAACCCGAGGTGCGTGGCAGCGGTGGCAACGACATACTTGTCCGCGCGTATGTCGGGCCCCCTGAGCTTGCTCTGCGATTCGCTCGAGGAAGGCCGGCTGTGCGGCGCCGCGATCGTCTTCTTGATGCGGAGCAACAGACCTGCAGCCCCTGCGGCACAGAACCATCAGGATAATCGAGAGCGCCCTGTCGATGTCTCTGGAAAACCAGCCCAACATCGTCCGCGAAGGCTCGGATGAGCCCTAGATCGCTGGGGATTTTGCCACGCTGCAAGTCGCCCTGGGACTCGGGTCGATGGCGAGCGCGAAGATCGATCCAGAAAGCGGGCATCCCTGCTTCACTCCCCTTCCTGGCCAGAAGTGATTCCCCTTAAGGCGCCCGAAAAAGATGTCGAACCTGACTCTCATGTAAAGGACCTTGACAACGAGCCAAATGTGGTCGGGCACATTCATGACGAGGATGGCCCACCGGATCATATCATGAGGAGGCTGGGGAAGACCGCCTTCGCGTCGAAGGCAAGAAATGCTGTATCCTTCTCCATGTGCTGGCAGTGCCAGGTCATACCTTTGGCTTCGATGTTTAGAAAATTGTTGGTCATGGACCCTGTCTGGATATCGCTGTGCGCTCGCTGGCGCGTCGAGCACGCGGGGGCATCATCGCCGCGGAGACGATCTTAATGCAAGTGTTGCTGAGAGTGGTCAGCCTAATATTCGGCCGAGCGGAATTCGCCAGTGCCAATCGCGTCGGAGGTCAGTTCCCCATCGGCTAGGAAGACCGCCATCCCGTGATGTAAGCCCCTTCCCAAGGAGATGCCCGTTGATGACAACGCAATACACGCGATGAATGGGCTCCTGAAGCTGGGGGCCTCCGCGGGCCCGACAGGAATATGGAATCCCATGTGGCCCCGGTGCGCCATCGCGAACCCGGGTAATGACGTTCTGAAATTTGCGGAACTCGAGAGTTCCGTAGATCCCTGGAGGGCGCTGCTATACATGGGGTCTGAGAAGTCCCCGTACACGTGGATTTCACCCCAATGCGGGGCAAGGGCCCAGCGAACGTCATCAGGGCCACGAGGCTGCTGCCCCGCCGGATCTAGGGCTCCCGAGAGAGAAAGAGAGAGAGAGAGAGAGAGAAAGAGAGAGAGAGTTCTCGGTTTCTGGATCTTGCCCCGCGCCGAGATGTGCGTTGCTGGCCGAGTCTTGAGGGCAACTATATTTTGGGGTCCATGGGGCAACTTCGACTCCTTGCTAGCGCTCTTAGATCCACTGGAGTAAGGCGCTTCGAAGGTACCCACGGAATTGACGCTCGTGGCCAAAACGAACTGGCCGAGGTCCAGGTAGCGCCGAACTTACCGCGCAACAAGCTCAGCGTGGTCGCTGGCAACAGCTCGCATTGAACAGAGCGCCCACGTGACGCGCTCGTCGGTACTCTGGGCATGGCGAAGGGCAAGCCTGCGTCACACTAGCTGCGCAGCTCCGCGACAGACGCGCCTGGCTTCCTGAAGGGCACCCTGGAGGTCCTGAGACAGAGGCCCCACCTCCCCAAGGAGCTAGTTCACTTCGTCGGCAAGCCGCGGGTGCTTGGAGACCCACGAAGGACTCTGCTTAGCCCCAGGAAGCCCAGATGGCGTGAATGTGACGCCGACAGGGGCGCCATCCGAGGAGTTGCCTTCCTTGTTCGGGACCCCGAAGACAAGGCTGTTGGGGGGCAGGCCCAGGGCCTGGGCGGGGCATATGTTGGAATCGATCCTGTCGATTCTCCCGGGACTGACGCCTTGCTGGATGGCGTGCGAGGCGCGAGGGAATTCCGGCTGGTCGATCTCTAGGAGCTTGGGGAACAGACGCGCAGACTCGCTGGGGGGCGCATTCTGGGGGGCGACGGTCCCGCCGTCGCCGCGGGCTCTGCCCCCGCCGATGCCGGGGAAGCCCCAGTCGCCGATGACCAGCGAGAGCGCGCGCGCCATGAGGGCGCAACGCGCGACGCAAACGTTGCAGCGCGCCGGACTGCTCTCGCCGTCGAAGCCCGGGGGTGGGAAGGCAGAGTGATGAGCTGGAGCTTCCCCGAGGGCGCAGAGAGTAAGGGGCCACGGGGCCGGCCGCAGATCTATATGCATTTTTCGGAGGTGAGGGGGTGAGATCGAAGTGGAACGGAGAGCCCCCCTACCGGGAAATCGGTTTCGATTTCGTGTTCGTGCGTGCCGTGCGTGCGGGCGAGGCGAAGCTGCGTGGGCGGGCGAGAAGAAAGTCTCCTCCGGCTGAGGCGCGGCCGGACCAAATGTTTCCTCTCCGGGGGCTGGTGGCGCGCGGTGTCCCGCCCGTGTCCCGCCTCCGGCTGTAGCGCGGCCGGACCAAATGTTTCCTCTTCGGGGGCTGGTGGCGCGCGGTGTCCCGCCGGTGTCCCACCGGTGTCCCGTCGGTGTCCCGATGATGATGATGATGATGATGATGATGATGATGATGATGATGATGATGATGATGACGACGACGACGACGATGATGATGATGATGATGATGATGATGATGGTGTCGATGATGCTGATGATGATGGTGGTGATGATCATGGTGTCCCAATGATGATGATGTTGACGATGCTAATGATGTTGATGATGATGATGGCCATGGTGATGATGACGATGGTGTCCCGATGATGATGATGATGATGATGTTGATGATGCTGATGTTGCTGTTGATGATGATGGTGTCCCGGTGATGATGATGATGATGATCATGATGATGTTGATGATGATGGGATGATGGGATGATGTTGATGAAGATGACAATGATGGTGTCCCGATGATGATCGTGATGATGAAATTGATGATGATGCTGTTGATGATGATGATGGTGATGATGATGATGATGGTGTCCCGGTGATGATGACGATGTCGATGATGTTGATGATGGTGATGGTGGTGATGATGATGGTGTCTCGAAGATGATGACGGTGATGTTGACGATGTTGATGATGATGATGATGGCCATGGTGGTGATGATGATGGTGTCCCGATGATGATGATGTTGATGATGCTGATGTTGCTGATGATGATGATGGTGTCCCGATGATGATGATGCTGATGATGAGGATGATGGTGAGGTGATGATGATGATTTTGATGATGGTGACCCGGTGATGATGATGATGCTGATGTTGATGATGATGGTGTCCCGATGATGATGATGATGACGATGACCATGGTGTCCCGATGATGTTGTTGATGATGCTGTTGCTCATGATGTTGATGGTGCCCCCATTCTGATGATGTTGATGATGTTGTTCATGATGGTGATGTGATGATGGTGATGGTGATGGTGGTGTTCCGATTATGCTGATGATGGTGACCCGATAATGATGTGGATGATGATGGTGACGATGATGGTGTCCCGATGATGGTGATGGTGATGATCATGATGTTGATGACGATGAGGTGATGATGATGATGGTGTCCCGATGTTGATGATGATGATGTGGATGACGTTGATGACGATGATCTTGGTGATGATGATGACGTTGATTGTGAGATCGATTGTGATATCGATAGTGAGATCGATCGTGAGACCGAATGTGAGATCGATTGTGAGATCGATCGTGAGATCGATAGTGAGATCGATTGTGAGATCGATAGTCAGATCGATTGTGAGATCGATCGAATGAAATAGATCGAGTGAGACCGATTGTGAGATCGATCGAGTAAGATCGATCGAGCGAGCCCGATAGTGAGATCGATAGTGAGACCGATCGAGTGAGACGTTGGTTCCTCCCCCCCGAACCTCCTTATCACCCGAAGGGTGGTCGTATAGGTATATACACATACGTATACAGACATACATATATATATATATTTATATATATAGATGGTGATGCTAAGAATGGCGAGGACATCAAGCACGCAGAGCAGGGTGAACTGAGGGCGCTCAGCCGCCCGCTCATTCTTGGGCGTGGAACGTGCCAGAAACGTGGAAGCCCTGGACGTCATGCTGGAGCAATCTCCTGTCCTCCCAATTCCCGTGCGTCTCCTGGAAACTCATAACGCGATGTTCCGGGACCAGTTTGGTGCAGAAGTATATCCAGGGCTCGTGTTGTTTCAATGAGTGTACTGGTAGACCCGAATGACCCTCTGGTGTTCCATGAGACTGCTGAAAACTTCCCTCGGATCTGAAATGACCTAGAACTGCAAGAGCTGGCGCCGGGCGACCTCAGGGAGGAAGAGGACGACGCCGAGGCCGTAGAAGAACATCTGCCTTTCCCTATCTGGCTCCACCCTGCCCTTGCACAGAATCCCGAATCCCCCGCCTGCTGGCAAGTGGCGCGAGCGCCCCGAAAAGGCATGACAAACGAGTAATCCCGGAATCGCTCTCGCACGCGCCCACGACGGCATGGCTGCAGAGGTACGTGGTGGAGCCGAAGCGGAAGGCGCAGACGGCTCCACGGAGCAGCCCGGCAAAACGGAGGTGGCGACGGCGAACCTTGACAAGGGCCCCTGGCCATCAGGACCAGGATGTTCAGCAAGTTCGCCTCCGAAAGGGCGATCTGAGGAAGGGAACGGCAGGTGGTGTTCGGTAGAGTCGAAATCAATGAAGCGGGCGCGAAACTTTAGGCTCGGCGTTGCACGTTCCTTGCTCATGGCGATGCCGCAGTGATCTGCGAATTCTTGATGGGGTCCATCTCGGGGGCTGCGCCGAGCGCCTCGTCGTGGCCCTGCAGAGCTTCCGATCTTGATGCAACTGAAGTCGAGAGAGTTCTCTGTCTTCATGTGGTCGATGAGCTGCTGTCACGGAGGGCCAGCGTAACGGCTCTTCTTCCGAACGTCGGGGCTGGCGTCCACGCGGGCTCGCAACACCTGGCGCCGCTTGTGACTGTCCGTCCAGCCGAGACCCTCGGCGCGAGCCCTGCCGAGGAACATCTGTGCGTGGAGGGCGGAGCCGAACTTGATCGAGAAGCGGAGGTTCAGGTTGTAGCGCTTGGCCTTAGCGTGGAGCCCCATGCCCTGAGGCATCTCGGCGATGATCGCTTGGGCATGCTGGTGCATGACTGATGCCAACATCTTGACGGGGAAACCTCTGGTCCATACTTCGCAGGGGTCCGGCTCACACTGGGAGGAGACCGAGGTACCCGAGGAGAAGGGCGCGGCGGTGGACCCGCCAGGAGGGGAGTGCGAACTTTCTCGGGCTTGCCTGCTGGCTGCGGGGTCGAGGGCGACCCATGAAAGAGCGAGCCGATCTCCTCAGACACTCCGTCTGGCTCGAGATCGGAAGCTCCAAAGCAACCCGCAGGCGTCGGTGAGCTCTGTCTGCGCGCCCCGGGACGACGGCGGCGCACCCATGTCGTCCTCAGCGTCGGGCGCGACGACCGTCTCCCTGCGCGGCTCGTCCCTGTGTTCGCATGTCCTGCGCGTGCCGCTGGGCCACGGGTCGGCGTTGGCGAGCGGGTCGAAGCCCGTGGAGCCCTTGGTTCCCTTGTGACGCTTGGAGCCTCTGTCGTCGTGTACTTGCGTCGGGGGGCTGTCCTGGCCGAAGGGTGACGGTTGCGGCCGGGAAGCTCCTTTGCCTTTTGCTCTGCTGGGGTCTGAACCCTATGTGCTCATCGCGGGATTTACAAGGGAGATCTTCGCGGCGAAACGAAGAGTAATAGTTAGTGCCCGCCAGCGTACGACACGCTGGATAGCTCGTGAGAGAGCTGCCCGCTCAGATGGGACCTGTCCCCCAGCCCCACTTGCGCCAACATGGCAACAAAAGCAGGAGAAAGAGGAGAAGGAGGAGGAGGAAAGGAGGAAACGGAGGAGGAGGAGGAGGAGGAGGAGGAGGAGAAGGCGGAGGAGAACGAGACGGCGAACGGTGGGGAATCCCACCATCCCTCTGGGTGTAGGTGGTCTAGAGAGTCTTGCAACCCCCTTCTTCCCCTTCGGGGAGGGGCTTACCCCTCCCCCGACCCCCTCCGCTGGACCTGGAGGGGGTTTGCGAGCGGCCAGAGCATCTAAGATGGCCCAGGACGGCTCCAAGAGGGCCTCAGAGAGCCCAAGATGACTTCCAAGACGGCCCAAGATAGCCCAAGATGCCTCAAGATGGCTCCCAGGATGCTCCAAGAAACCCCAAGACCGCTCCATGACAGCCCCAAGTGGCCACGGAGTCTGCCCTGGAGGCCGCCACGAGGCCAACATCCTTCAAAAGCCTGCGGAAAACCAATGAAGTTCGCTCTCTCGCCTTTTTCCTTTCGATGGTCTTCCGAGGCCTCGAGGTGGCTCCTAGATTGCCCAAGAGGGCCCCAAGAGAGTCCCTAGAGTGCCCCAAGACGGCACCAAGAGCGCCTAAGAGCGCCCCAAGAGCGCTCCAAGAGGGAACTTAAATGCGACTTGAGGCGATTTGTGGGGCTCCCGAGGGGCGGGCGTAATTGAAGCTCTTCTTTGATCGATCTCCTCCAAGATGGCCGCAAGAGCGCTCCCAAGGCTCCCAAGAGCGCTTCAAACGTGCCCCAAGAGGCGCCCAGGAAGCCCCACGAGGCGCCCAAGAGGCCTCCAAGAGGTTCCCAAGAGATCCCCAAGAGGCCCCAAGAAGCTCCACGAAGCACCCAAGACGCTCCAAGAGGCCACCGGGACCGCCAAGAGGCCCCCAAGACGTCCCAAGACGCCACCAAGCTCGCCATTGTCCTCCTCCTCCTGCTCTTCCTCCCCTCCCCCTCCTCTTCCTCCTCCTCCTCCTCCTCCTCCTCCTCCTCTACATCCGTCTGTTTCTCTCCCTCCCTCCTCCCTCCTCCCCCTCCTCCCCCTCCTCCACTTTATCTTCCTCCTCCTCTTCCACTTTATCTTCCTCCTCCTCCACTTCATCCTCCTCCTCCGCCTCCTCCTCCTCCTCCTCCTCCTCCTCCTCTTCCTCATCTCTCTTGTCCTTCTTCCCCGTCTTTTTCCATTCGGCAAGTCCGCGAAGGCGCAAACGGTTCGCTCCTTTAGGTCTGCGCAGGCTGATCCAAGACTTCAATTTGACGACTTCCCCAGCTCTTGATCCACTGCACGCGCCTCCGCTTCCCTGATCAAGGCAACTCGTCTGTGCATCCTTTGTGGATGGGCTGGCGGGGATACTTTTTGATCATAAGCGCACCGGGAGACGCCGGACGCCGTCCAAGAGTCGTAGCGAGCGGGCTACGAACGAATTGCGCAACAGGGCTGGTGGGGATCCTTTTTAGTCAGCGACCGCAGGCGAGAGCGCCAGCGGCGAGTCGAGTCAGAGCGGGCCGCGCAAAGACGAATTAACCTAAAGCCGATGGGCCGGAGCCTCACGCGGTACCTCGGCGGGCAGGCCGGCGAGTGGAGGGGTGCTGGCTGCGGCTGCCAGGGTAGCTGCACTGCCAGGGGTTGCACGCATGCAACGAGCTGCAGAGGGGCCGACTGCCAAGGGGGCCGACTGCCAGGGTCTGCAAGCTGCTGAATTGGATGCAAAGGGTGAGCACCCGAGGGGCTGCGAAGAACCAGGGTGGCCAGAGCATGGTGGGCCGAAGCCTCCACGAGGCGAATTGTGTGCGAGTGAATTTTCCAGCCGAAGCTGAAGCGCAGCCAAAATGGCGCGCTGGAACACCACGGTGCGACCAGGGTGAAGCACCTCAGAGAAGGCCCAAGATGCCTGCCAAAGGTCTGGCGGGTGCAGGTGGTGGCGCCAGTAAAGTCGCACACCAAAGCCCGTATAAGAGGGGCGCAGCCCGTGGTCGACCATCCAGGGCTGGCGACTGACGCGCGATCACTTTGGGGCCTTCCTGAAACCTCTTGGAGCTTTGCGGGATGTTATCTTGGGTCAACTTGGTCAATAGTGCGACAACCTGGATGTCATCATGCGCTACCCGGGGCGGGCTGACCTCTAGGGAGGGGAAGGGGGGATGGGAATAAGGGGCTTTGCGAAAGAGACACCTACGGCCGAAGACCAGGTGGGATTTGTGCCCCTTTGTGTCATCCACAACGCGACGGGGGAACATCCACGCCGAGGTCTCGAAGCCTCCCTCTCCTGCTCCTCCACCATTGTTTCATCCTTCTCGCACGCGTTCGCCTCCTCATTCTTCTTCCTCCCCATACCCCCCTCTCCTTCCGCTTCTCCTCGGTATTCACCTCTTTCTTGTCCTCCTCCTAGTCCTCCTCCTCCCCCTCCTTGGCCTCCCCGTTTTCCTTCGCCACCACCGCTTCCTCGCCCTCCGCCTCCATCCCCAGTATACTTGTCTCCTCCTCGCCCTCTTCACCTGTTCCTACTCCCTCTTCTCCCTGGCCTCGTCCTTGCACCCCTCCTCCTTCTCCTGCGCCCTCTCCCTCTCCCACTCCGCCGCCTCCTCCCCTTCCTCTCCTCCGAGGCCTTTGTGCGTTCCTCCTTCGCGTCCTCGTCTTCTTCCTCCCCTCTTCCTCTCTCCCGCGTCGGCGTTGGACATCGACAAGGCGACGACGGGGGCGCGGCGGCGGCGACGACGTCGCCTGCTCCCGCGCCACCGCGGCCCTCGCTCCAACGCCCCCTCACCCCTGCGGATGGTCTAAGCCTCTGGCCCACTCCCGCTTCTTGTCCTCTCGGGGGGGCGCCAGCCGTCATCCACTGCCGCCGATCGCCACGGGGAGGAAGGGGAGGGATGCCGGAGGCGTGTGGCGGGGTGGGTGGGTGATGAGCTGAGGGAGGAGAGGGGGGACGCGGGAGGAGGGAGGCACGGCGGGAATACACCTGGCCAAACGAGACCGTGGACGAGGAAGGCCCGTCCAAGGGCCAGAGAAAGTTCAGGAGTCTCACGGACTTCGGTCTTGCAGTCGCACAAGGCGCAACTATCATGTCACACATTTCGGTCTGCCTGGGTCTCCGCGGCCAACTGAAATTTTACCAATCAGCTGCACCCCTATCGAGACACATCCGCGTCCCCTCAAGCGGGCTTTGAGCGCAAGTTGTGTTGACGTGGCCCTGATCGCCCTGGAGAAGATCGACAACCCAAGGGACATTCGGATCCGATGTCAGATTGGGTTCCGCACCAACCCTTCCCACGGGCACGTCAAGCCTGTAACGGGAGTGTACCGTCCCGCTGATGCCCTCTGCCATGGCCGCCGCCAGTGGTGCAAACATGACCAGCCCGAGCTGTGGCTCACGCGCATCAAGGGCAAGTGGTGGATCACCGACGCGGCGGAGAAGCACGCCACCAGCTGCTGCGACTGGGTCGCCCAGCGAGGCGTCCCGTCACCCCTGGAGGTAGTCGAGCGGGAGATCGACGCGTCCACGTGCGTAAGTGTCCCCGAAGCCGCACTACCCTACCAGTCGAACTCCTGAATCTTCCACGTCAACATCTGCTGGCCACAATGTCGGCCCGCCAGGGGCCGGGGGTGCCCGGGCACACTCCTGTCACGACGGCGCGGGCGCGCGGGCTGCGGATTTCTCGTCACCGCGCGGGGCGTTCCGTCTCGACGGCGGCAAGATGACCTCAAGCATGACAGGTCTTCCATGCTGACCGCGCTCGCTCTGGAACGCGTTTGCGCTCAATTCTTCGAGGATCCCCACAGGCTGCAGTGGGCCTTCCGTCCTGAACGCCCGCGCCCGTGCTGCTGCCGTGCCCGAGGCGACACGCGTCTGCCGCGCGCGGACTGCTGGCGGCTCCCCGTCCTTGCCCCTCGGCAGGGCGGCATACTTGTCCATCAGCTCCTCCGTCTTCTGCTCGGGCGTCACGTCGTCTGTGATCGCCTGCCGTGGGGCGGCGTGGGGGGCCCACGCGGGGGAGGAGGGCCACTCACGGAGAGGGCGGGAAGAGTGCGCAGATGGGAGCAGGGCTCCGAAGGAGGAGGAGGGGGCGGAAGATGGACCCAGGAGGGGGCGGAAGGAGGAGGACGAGGCAGCGGGAGGGAGGAGAGGGGGGAGGTAGGGAGGGGAACCCCTTGCGGGTTGGGGGAGGCGTACGGCCAAGTGGTTGGACGGGCAGGCTGGGCTCAAGAAGGCGACTGGGAGAATGAGAATGACCATGTGCGGCAGGGGGCGGGGGATGAGAGAGAGGAGTAGAGGAGAAATTGATACACATATATATATATATATATATATACAGATGTACACATACCTGTACGACCACCCTTCGGGTGATAAGGAGGTTGTGTGGGGGGAGAGGGGGGGGAACCAACATCTGACTCAATCGATCTCACTATTGATCTCACTCAACGGGACACCACGGGACACCACGGGACACTTGCCGATCTCACTATCGATCTCACTATTGATCTCACTCAACGGGACACCACGGGACACCACGGGCCGCCACGGGACACCACGGGACACCGCGGGACACCTCTCGATCTCACTATCGGTCTCACTATCGATCTCACTCAACGGGATACCATAGGACACCACGGGACACCACGGGACACCACATCGATCTCACTATCGATCTCTCTATCGATCTCACTATCGATCGCACTCAACGGGACACCACGGGACACCACGGGACAACTGTCGATCTCACTATCGATCTCACTTTTTGGGACACCACGGGACACCTCGGGGCACCACATCGATCTCACTATCGACCTCACTATCGATCTCACTCAACGGGACACCACGGGACACCACGGGACACCACGGGACATCGCGGGACACCGCGAGCCACCGCCGGACGGACGGACGGACGGGCGGGCGGGGGAGAATCATTTGTCTTGCCTTCGCCCTAGCAACGGCGGACACCACGGGACACCACGGGACACCACGGGACACCGCGGGACACCGCGGGCCACCGCCGGACGGGCGGGAGGGGGAGAATCGTTTGTCTTGTCTTCGCCCTAGCAACGGCGGACAACACGGGACACCACGGGACACCACGGGACACCGCGGAACACCGCCGGAGGGGCGGGAGGGGGAGAATCATTTGTCTTGACTTCGCCCTAGCAACGGCGGACACCACGGGACACCACGGGACACCACGGGACACCGCGGGACACCGCCGGACGGGCGGGAGGGGGAGAATCATTTGTCTTGACTTCGCCCTAGCAACGGCGGACACCACGGGACACCACGGGACACCACGGGACACCGCGGGACACCGCCGGACGGGCGGGAGGGGGAGAATCATTTGTCTTGACTTCGCCCTAGCAGCGGCGGGTTCATTCCTCTCGCGCGCCCACGCAGCTTCGCCTCGCCCGCACGCACGACATGAACGAAACGAAACGATTTCCTGGCTGGGGGTCTCCGTTCCACTGCGATCTCACCTCGCAACCTCCGGTATATGTGTATTTGTACGTAACACCCCACAGATGCGGATAAGAGTGAGGGAGCGGTGGGGACGTCGACAATCTGCGAGACTCTGCACCGATTTTTTTATAACCAGTGTGGGTAGGTCGCGGGGTGGGTCGCGGGTGGGTCGCGGGGTGGGTCGTGGGTGGGTTGCAAGTGGGTCGCGGGTGGATCGCGGGTGGGTCGCAAGTGGGTCGCGGGGTGGGTCGCGGGTGCGTTGCGGGTGGGTCGCGGGTGGGTCGCTGGTGGGTCGCGGGTGGGTTGTGGGGTGGGTCGCGTGTGGGTCGCGGGGTGGGTCGCGGGTGGGTCGCGGGTTGGGTCGCGGGTGGGTCGCGGAGTGGGTCGCGGGGTGGGTCGCGGGGTGTGTCGCGGGGTGGGTCGCTGGGTGGGTCGCGGGTGGGTCGCGGGCTGGGACGACGACAACAAACAATAACAACAACATCAACAACACCACCACCAACAACAACATCAACAACAACAGCAGCAACAACACCAACAACAACAACATCAGCAACAGCAACAACAACAATAACAACAGCCACAATAACACCACCACCAACAACAACAACAATAATTGTTTTAGACTGTTCGCCCTTATATGCTCGAGTGTCCAATAACGCGTATGTCCCAAACCCTCGATATCCGCCCTCTTCGTCTTCGATCGAACCCCTTTTGGGGGGTATACCTTTCTTCCCTGCAGGCTGTGCCCCGGCAAGCGGCGGGGCGGCCGCGGACCGTCGGCCTGGCCAGCGGCAGCGCTGATCGGCGGGGCGGCCGCGGACCGTCGACCCGACCCCAAGAGGGACGGACAGGGGACCGACCACGACGACGACGACGACGGCGACGACGAGCGAAAGCGAGGGCGAGAGAGAACGACAGCAGGGCCACGAAGGGCACGAAGTAGGCCACGAAGGGCGACAGCGGGGACACGAAGGGAATGCGTATGGGGCCACGAAGAGCGCGAACGAGCGGGGGCCACGAAGTGCAGATAATGCGGGGCCACAGAAGGCAACTATGGGGCCACTGAGGGTAGCAACTGGGCCACGTAGGACAGTGAGGGGGGCACAAATGGCGACAGCGGGGCCACGAAGGGCATGCACATGGGGCCACAACGGGCGCGACTCCTGGGTACCTGGGTGTCGGGAGCGCGGCGCTTGGGGCAAATTGCAGGAAATTCCAACGCAAGGCCAATTCTTCAGTAAGTTGCAAGCAACTCTCCAACGAGAGCGCGACTCCAGAGCGCCGGGAGAGCGATTCCTGAATAAATTGTAAGGAAGTCCCAAGCGAGAACGCGATTCCACAATAAAATGCGAGAAAGTCTCGGAAGGGAGCGGGGGTTCTGGCTAAATTGTAAGGAAGTCTCTGGCGGGAGCCGTTGTTGTTGTAACCCGGGGCCAGGGGCCCAGTTTCAGCATCAAGACTTCCCGTGTCAAAAAACAGGGTGCGAGCGTCGAGGGGCACACTTTGATGGAGAAAAAGCAGTATGCACCAGTGGGGAGGATCAACAATACTGATTCTTCAAAAATGAAAATTCAACAACAACAACACCACCACCAACAACAACAACTCTAACAACTCTAACAACAACAACAACAATTACTAGCACGTGGGGACACTCCGTTCTCACCAGTGCCAGGGTTTTCATAGGAGGCGGGCAATACCCCCACTTTGTGGGGGGGCCGGTTCAAGCTCTACCAAATTTCCAAACGACTCTTCGCCACCACCCACACCCAGCTTCCCGCCCTATGACGTTCGGACACTTCACTTCGTGGCATGCGGACGACCGTGGCTACTATTCAGGGCCCCGCGGCCGACGACGACGGCGTGCGCGCGCGAAGAAAAAACGAATGTGTCCCGCATGGTATTATTTGACAGGGATGATGGCCCTGGCAGGTGCGCAACCGTTGTTGCAGAAGTTCGAAAAAGTTGCTCGCAAAAGCCCGTTTGACAGAAATGTTTAAAAAGTGTTGGGTTTCCTACGAATCCGCAAGAGCGCGCGGGATGAAATTTTGACATTTTTTTTTTGAAAAACCATTGGTTTTTTGATGTTTTTATGTTAAAATCGCTACGAAAACTAAGGTTTTGGAAGGATTTCGTCTTGCGCGCGCGAATGTCCACTTTACCTTATTTTTTGCAAGGGATTCTTGAAGTTTGGTTATGTTAGAACAAGAAATGTCCACTTTAGCTTATTTTTTGCAAGGGAAAACCGATCGTAACAACACAACCGGATCCGGACTCCCCCGTTTTGCCTGAGACTTCCTCACGAAAATGATGAAAATGAGGCTGCGGCCTAGGCGCGGCGGGGGGGTCGTGCACCAGGGGCCCCAACAATAATTATTCTTTAGAAGTAATAATGTTCAACAACAACAACAACAACAACAACAACAACAACAACAACACAACACCAACAATAACAATACCAACACTATAAACACCAAACGCAGCACTAACAACAACAAGAGCAACACCACCACCACCAACAACAACACCGACACTACCGACACCAACAACGACAAAAACAACTCCAACAACAGCAGCACCAACAACAACAGCACCAACAACAAAAACAACAACACTAACAACAACAAGAGCAACGCCAATACCAACAACAACAGCGCAACAAGCATGATCCTCACCACGGATCCCCACTTCAGCCACGCACCCAGGGACAATGAATGACCGTTCGGCCACCTCACACTGATATATATATATATATATATATATATGCTGGGATCCCTCGATGTTTCTTATTTCCTGCGCTCCTTCTCTAATTTCCTCCTAGCTCGCGGATAACTGCTTTATCTCCCTCTGTCTCTGTCACTCTATCTCTCTGTCTCTGTCTCAATATCCCCCCTTCCTTGTCCTCATTCTGACTTATGTTTGTACGTTAGTCATTCTGTCACAGGGACTAATGCCCACTGAGTTCCAAGCTCGAGAAACACTATGCTACGATCTCAACGGGCAATCATGCAACGAACATGCTTGCAGACTCTGCCGTAGGCGACCGGTCGAACAATAACGGCCGAAACAAACGGGAGACGAGACCCTGGCGAACACTCGAGCCACATGAAAATGTTGCCATCTCTCTGGGGCGCATTTTTTTCTTCCGCCGGCTTCCGCCGGCGGAACTGGCCCCGCTTTACTTCCGCCGCCTTCCGCCGACATGCCGCCGCCTTCCGCTGAGGAAGGGATGACAACTCCTTCGATCCTCGAAGGCAAGGCACTTTCTGGAGCGCCCCACATGGAGGCGGTGGGCCTCCAATGGATTTGTCAGCGCTCTTTGATAATTTCGAAGCAAACCGTACACATGTTCTAAAAAGCAATCTCCTCATCAAAACATTGCGGAAGACGTCAATGCAATTCTGCAAGCCTGGGGCAAGACGGGCAAACTCACCGCTCACCGAGGAGATGCAGGCAGTCAAACCCGGCACTATCCCCAACGGATGTCGCCAGCACGCCCTCGAGAAAAGGTACGGTGGGAAATGCGCGATGCAAAATGATTCGGGATGTAATTTCGCACTGCCTTGGGCAACCTCCCACGATGATTGCAAGCGCATTGCTCACCGTACGGACACACCCCTCAACCGGCAAACTGATGAGATGGCGCAAGCAAAGCTCATGTCAAACTTCGAAGACGATACGCAATACGAAACGATCGTGAACAAATGCGTGTCAATCGGGATTGAGCACACAGCGGGCCATTGATGACCTAGGTCTCCACGCGACGCCAGGCTTGTTCAAACCTTTCGAAGCGCCTCAAAAAACACCACTATGTACGTCACGATCGTGCGCTGGATCGCAGAGTAGGTCCAGCGAGGCCGCAAGAACAAGTAAGCTCAAATCCAAAAGCGGGAGGCCGTAGTGCAAGCGATGACAGGAATGGATACTGAACACAAGCTCGATTGTTAAATGGAATCCCGACCCCATTTGAAATTTGGCAAACGTGTATCCAACAACATGGTTACGTTGTGAATGCTCGAAACTTGGTTGTCGGGAGCCTTCCAAATGCGAACGTGCAGCCATCGAAGCCGGCTGCAAAGGCAAAGGCAAAGGATACTTCCAATGGCAAGCGGAATACAAACAACGCAGCACATCTGCAAGGACCCAAACCAAAGCCAAGGGCAACACTATGGGCAAAGTGAGTAGCAACGGCACGGGGAACGGCGAGGAGAGTGAGAACGCAACAAGCACAGGCAAAACTCAGGACGAGACCGGAAAGGGACCATCTGCTGAATGGGGGCGGAAAAGGACCAACCGATGGCAAAGAGAAATGAAAGGAAGCGAGTGCATCACGATCGCTCACTGGCGGCCGCTGTGCATAGATGATTAATGCGTCTTGTCACTCCGCGGCCTTCGGTTCCTTCTCGGTGAGCCCACAACCTCGCCCACCAGCGCCTCTGCCAAAACGACATCCTACGATCAAATCCCATGGCCTGTGCTATGGTTGCTGGGCCGGCGCTCCAGCAAGAAAGAGCGCCAACAGCGTCCCGATCCCCCTGCTCCTCCCTCCTCCGCTCTCCTCCCTCCTCACCTGCTCCTTCATGCCCCTGACGCCCTCCTCCTCCTCCTCCTCCTCCTCCTCTCTCTTCTCGACTCAACGCTCCCAACCCCCTGCTCCTTTCTCCCTCCTCTTCGGTATGCTTCTCCGCCTTACTCCTCTTCCCACTCCTCCTCCTCCCCCTCCTCCTCCTCCTCCTCCTCCTCCTCTTGCCCTTTCCTCCCTATCTCTCCGCGGCGGCGAAAGCAGATGACGGCGCAGTCGCCATGAGGACCCTGAAGGCAGAGCCCATGTTCTGGAGCCGTTGTATTTTTTCAGGGGAGGCGCACTTCTAAAGACTCTGCGCATCGAAGCACATGGGCACACACACACACACGCAAGGAGGCTGGACGCATACAGCATATACTCGAATGCAAAACACGGGGAGGCCACGCGCAAGATACACACGCGGAGGCATATGTGCCCAAGCGCGTGCGTACGTATCCACGTCCTGCCAAGGCGGGCCACGGCATGTGCGTCGAGCTTCCGTGTGCGTAGGCGTACAGGGGAGTAAAATTTCGCCGGCCCAACGGGCCAGAGGCGTGCTAAGATCTCCGGTAACTTGTTAACAATATTTCTAGTTCGCGCGCGCGGAGCGGCCCCTGGGGGCCCCCGGACGAAAAGTACCCCGGCAAGGTCCCGAGAGAAGCCCGGGAGAAGCCACCAGACCACTCCAGGGGAGGGTATTTTTCGACACCCCTCACGAGGATCGTGGCCTCCGAGGGGGGAGCCGCAATCGACTACCCCCAAGAGCCCCCCAAGAGGCCCTGGGGGCCTCCAAAACGCCGCCAAGGAGCCCCAAGAGACTCCCAAGAGGTCCCCAAGAGGCCCCCAAGAGGCCCTAAAGAGGGCTCCAGGGCCGGCGGCATGAGCGAAGCGATTAAATAAGATCGTACACGTGCCTCTACTCTTCAGCAGGCCCAAGGGCTCTCATAAGCTTCAAGACAGAAGTCCCGATATGTGGTTTTGTTCGGAGGAGGCTGATCCACGTTGCGGCAATGCTGCAACAACTCCTCGAACTCTGGCAGACCTACGAGCCAAATATTGCAAACATATGCACGGGAGGGACCCGGTATGTATATTCAACTGCCATGTACATGAGTTCAAAGCACTTACACGTCGGCAAATCCGCAATCGTGCCGATTGTACACTGAAACGCATTCAAATGTTTGTTCGCTGCCTGGCACGGGTTCCGTGATCTTTCCAGCAGCACCTGCCAGGCACAATCTTCAGAACATCGACCTCCTGCTCTTTGCTTTCCGACGCTCCTTACTCTCAATGAGACCCAAGGAAGGCCCACGACCGCCCCTTCGGACGCCGCGTGTTTCACGCCATTCTGACTCTTAAGCTTTTCGGCCAAACATGTATTCAGGAAGGCTTCATGGGGGCCCCAAGGTGGCCCCAAATGATGCCTCAAGACGACCCTAGATCGCCCGAGGGGGGCTCCAATATGCTTCTGGGACTCCCAAGACGACCCAAGATCGCCACAGAAGGCTCCAAGCCAAGATTGCGCCTTCCAATTCCCCTGCCGCACTCTCTGGACATTGGAGGCCTGGAACGGTAAGAATCATATTCAATGCTACCCGCCACCGTGCTCAAGAGGCCCCCCAAGATCGCCACAAAAGGCCACCGAGACGGCCCCAATACGGCCCAAGAGAGCCTCGAGACTGCCCAGGAGGCCCCTAAGACCAACGAGAAGGCCTCCAAAAGGGCCCCAAGAGGGGGAACGCGACGGGGCAGTGAGAGTCCTTTCCCCAAATACCGAAGGTCACAATCTACTTCACTTCCAAGCATGAGGAATCCAATACGATGCACGGACACTTGCCGATCACGTCATGTTGCCAAACTAGAGGCCTCCTGGATGGGGTCGGAGTAGATGGGGTCGGAGGATCGCGCTGCATCGCCGATACATCGGCGATGCATCGGCGATGCATCGGTGCTGCACCGGCGATGCATGGTCGACGTCGACGATGCATCGGCGACGTCCACGTGAAGTAAATTGGGCCCCACATCGAGCCGTATCGTCGATGCAGCGGCGATGCGGCGCGATCCTCCGACCCCGTCTACTACGACCCCATCTAGGAGGCCTAGACAAACAAGTGTGCACGCCTTCCACTCTTCTGCGCACGCGTTGTAGTTGCCGGGCTGGCCGCAGCGCATCTTGGCCTGCCTCTTGGAGCCTGGACTCGGCTCGCTCTGCAGCAATGCTAACATCTCCACTGGGATACCGCAAGGCCTTTTTTGACCGCGAGGCCCACAGGCTGTCCCTGCCAATCCTCCTCCTCCTCCTCCTCCTCCTCCTCCTCCTCCTCCTCCTCCTGCCCCTCCTCCCCCCCCCTCCTCCTCCTCCTCCTCCTCCTCCTCCTCCTCCTCCTCCTCCTCCTTCTCCTGCTCCTCCTCCTTCTCCTCCTGCTCCTCCCTCCTCCTCCTCCTCCTCCTCCTCCTCCCCCCTCCTCCCCCCTCCTCCCCTCCTCCCCTCCTCCTCTTTCTCCTCCTCCTCCTCCTCCTCTCCTCCTCTCCAACTCCAACTCCTCCTCCTCCTCCTCCTCCTCCTCCTCCTCCTCCTCCTCCTCCTCCTCTCTTCCGCCTCCCTCTCCGTCCTCCTCCTCCCCCTCCCTGGAACTCTCCCTCAAGCACGCACGACCCAGTCCGCCCTTCCTTCCCTCCACTGGGTGGATGGACACTCCAGTGGACGGTGGCTCACGAGGGAGCGGGATGGGTGGATGCAAAAAGGAAGACTGGGGCTGGGTTGAAGTGGGACGGGGCGGCGTGGCGGGAGACAGGTTCCGGGGTGGGCAGACGGAGCAGCAGTTGGGGCGAGGAGAGCTGGGGGGGGGGGGGGCAAGGAGAGTGCTGTGAGTACGTGGCGCACGGTTGGTCCCAGATCTCACGAATCCGCCTCCGCATGCACTGGGACACACTGTAACATCTGCGACAGCGATGACAGCCGACGGTGGGGTGGGCCCGACTCACAACACCAGTAGCTACGACATTGCTGCAACGGCACCGCTGCGGCTGTCGCGACATGGCCGGACCAGAAGAACGACCACTCAGATTGCGAGTGATTGGGTCGGCCTGGTGCAGCGGGAGCGGTCAATGTGAAACGAAGACAACGCGGGCGACAAATGCACAGGAGGTGTGAACCATTGCGACAGTGATAGCCGCAAGGAGTGCAGCAGTCGAGAGCCTGGCATCGGGGCGGTCTTCTGGCGCGCCATAGGCGCCTGCGCCTGCTTGGCAGACATCCCAGCCGCACCTTAAGATATCTTTATAGCAAGACAGCAAATTTCAGCCAGCGGGGACCCCAAACAATGGTGTCGTGCAATCTGTGCGGTGCAATCTTTTGCAAAGCAGTGAAACGCAATGCAAAGCAGCGCACAGCACTGCACAGCACAGCAGTGTAATGCGATTCAAAACAATGCAAAACAATACAAAGCAATGTAACACACTGCAGAACACTGCAAACCATGCAACACAATGCAAAACAATGCAAAGTGCGAACCTCGCACAATCAAAATCGTGACCAACATGGTGCGGCGACGGACGGCGGCGACGGGCGGCCACAAGCTGGCCAGACTGGCGCACAGTCCCAGTTGCGGGCCTCGCGCAATCAAGAGATGTGACCACAGCGGTGCGGCGATGGGCGGCGGCGGCGACGGGCGGCTCCAGAAAGGCAGAACGGGCAACCAGGCCAATGTCATCATGAGCCACGTAGGGAGCCCTAAGTGTAAGCACTGTCTCGGGAACATGGAAACGCATGCCGAACACATACAACACTTCGGATTCCCTGACTATCAAAAACTTGTAAGAGGTATACGTGCTCTCACCGCACCAACCCTCACACCCTCTGGGCGCAATCGACCACGCGTTTTTTTGTGCCTGTTTTGCAATTTCTGCGAGTAACTACTAACGGTCTATCGCCATTCGGGCAAAACCGCTGCAATCGACAATTGTGTGGCGAATTTGGTTGGTGGTCGTCGCCCAGAGAGTTCCGTGGAAACTGCAAGAGCACGCGCACACATACTTAGCCTCCGCAGCTAAACACTCACACCGCTTGACCTTCACTGCAGCGGAGGCAGGGGGTATGTAATTGGATCGAGGCGTCAACTTCAGTCTCGCCCCTCGCCCCTCGCCTCTCTCCCTGCCTCTCGCGGAGCTCCCCGCGCCGCTCTGCCCTCGCTCCCTCCCTCCCTTCTCCCTCCTCCTTGCCCAGACTCGTCCCGCACGGTCACCCCACACGAATCTCCCTGTGTAATTCTGCATGTTGCTAATGTTTCCCCCCTCTCCCCGTTTGGCGGTGCTCCTCCAGGCGGAGGAGGAGGAGGAGGAGGAGGAGGAGGAGGAGGAGGAGGAGGAGGGGGATGAGGAGGAGGAGGAGCAGGAGTAGGAGGCGGAGGCGGAGGAGGAGGAGGAGGAAGAGGAGGAGGAGGAGGAGGAGGAGGGGGAGGAGGAGGTTTCGCCTGGTGGCCGTCCGTGGGTGGGCGCCTCTAAGGGCGCCCGTGGGCGGCTGCATGGCTTTCACCAGAGAGCCCCTGCACCACACTGCTTGCAGCACAGAGTTTGCATCACAGACGTTGCACCGCACAACTTGCACCCCCTCCGCTGGCGTCACACAGCTCTCACCGCGGGACTTTCGCGGCATAGCTTCCACGAACATCATATCGCTCAAAATACCCGGCACGTTCAATACAATAACGTGCCTCATTGCTCGGGGCCTCAATCCATCCTGGGTTTTCTACTGGCTATTGGACATGCTTTTCAAGAGGCCCAAAGCCAGGACACTTCTGGGCGCTCCTGGGCACTTCTTCAACTGATCGCGTGATTTTTTGAAAGGCCTCGGGCGCGTGGTTGGGATCCCGTAGCTCCGCCATGGCCCAAGATGGCCGCCATGGCCAGTCTTGGGGCCTCGTGGGCGCCTGTTGGGTCGTTCTGGAGGCTCTGGGAGCCGTCCCGCGAGGCCAACCTTCATGGATCAACAAGAAGTTCAGCAATGATGTTCGCTGTCCCGCCTTTCTGTTCTGAAGGGCGCCTACGGCGGCCCAACACGCCGTACATATCGCCCCAGGTCGGCCTCCAAGCACCCAAGAGGGGCCCAAGATGCACCTACTGGGCCTCAAGAGAAGCCCAAGAAAAGGAACTCGCACTGTCATTTTGAGCCCTCCGCCCCAAGCTGGCCTCCGAGACCGCCAGGATGCCCCAAGCGGCTTCCAGGAGCCCCAAGGAGGCCCCAAACAGGCATCCGAGACGCCTCCACGAGGCCTCCCAAGAGAAATCTGAGAGGCATCTTGTGCGCAACCAGACACATTGGGAGCTTGGGCCGACGACAACTTTGGTTGAATGCGTACGCGCAGTCTGTATCCGCCACCGTGCCACTGGGCACAGAGTGGGCGTGTCCTCAGGTCCTTTGCCCAATCTCCTGAGCCTCAGTCCTCACTCTTGAAGCGTCTTTAAGGGAACTGGAGCCCAAGTTCTCAAATCCTCTTGGGCTTCCCGCGGCTCCCCTGGGGCTTGCCGCGTCTTGTCGCGGGGCCGCCATAACGGTTCAAGAGGGCCCCGAGTCGCTGAAAGATCGCCCCAAGACGTCCAAGATGGCCCCCAGACGGCCCAAGAGGCCGCCCAGACGCCCCAAGAGGCTTCCAAGAGGCATCCCAGGAGGGCCAGGGGCCCGAGAAGCCAACGTCGTTGATTTTCCATAGGTTTTTGATGTATTTTGGCCTTCTCGCCTTTTCGGCTTTCCGGCGCTCCAGGGCGGCCCAAGAGCCACCAAGACCCCGCAAGAAAGCCCAAGAGGCCTCCAAGAGGGTCCCAAGACGGACCACGAGGGCCCCAAGACGGCCGAAGAGGCGCCCAAGACGGCCCAAAAGGGCTCCAAAACGGCCCCAAGAGGGACCCAAGAAGGGCACCCAGAACCGAAAATTCAAGCCTTCCGCTCCAAGAGGCCCCAGGGAGGCCCCCAAGAGGCTCCAAGATGCCCCAAGAGGCCACAAGGGGCCCGCAAGAGGTCCCCAAGAAACACCAAAAGGCCCCCGAGAGGCCCCAAATAGCCCCCAAAACTGCCGCCAAGAGGCAACGAACATGCGTCCCAGAGCTCCCCGAAAGGCGAACCACGAGATCCCAACCAACATCCATGAGGACTCTGACCCACCACCCAGGCACGGTGGCGGGATAGTCCAGAGGCCATTCTATATACATGTATATATATATATACACGTGTATGTGTCTGTCGGTCGGTCGGTCGGTCTGTCGGCCTGTCCGTCTGTCTGTCTGTCTGTCTGTCTGTCTGTCTGTCTGTCTGTCCGTCTGTCTGTCTTTATGTCTATGCATGTGCATGCGTACATGTATCTGTCTGTGTATACGTATAGGATACGTGTAGGTGTACATAACGATATGCGTGTACCGGTACATACATGCATACATACATGTATGGATGCATGCATACCATAGGTATGTACGTGCATGTGTGTATGTATGCATGTATGTATATCTGTAGGCATGTAGGCATGCCTGTATGCACATCTAGGGGGAATCTGTATAGTCATACATGTATGGATGTAAGGAGCTGGAGGTATGTGTACATACGGGTGTGCAACTGTATGCATGTATGTGTACATACATACATGCATATACGTTTGGTTAACGTATGTATATCTGCAAATGTGCATACAGGTGCATGCGTTTACGTACATCGATATATACATGTATGCATGTATGCATGTATGCATACATGTATGCATGGATGCATGCTTGTATGTATGCATGTACGCATATATGTATACATGCATGCCTGCATGTATGTATGCATGTGGGAATGCATGGGTATTTATATATACATGTATGTGTGTGTGTGTGTGTGTGTGTGTATCGGTATGCATGTCTGCACATATATATACATAGTCATGTGTGTATGTATGCACGTATGGTTGCATGCACATGTGCATGCATGCATGTATGTGTAGGTAGGTAGGTGTCTAAGTATGTACATGTGTGTATGTCTGCATGCAGCGTTCGGATCGGATCCCCAGTCCGCGGAGGGGAGTCGCCATTCTGGGTGCGTCATCGAGCCGACCGATGCTACGCTCCGACATCGGCAGGCAGCACCAAATCGATCGAGAACCATGAACAGTCAAGTCATGCCCTCCTCCAGCTCCTACAATCCTCCTCCTCTGGTTTCTCTACGCGCTCCGTTATTTGCAAAATTGGGCAACACATTTTGTCGGAGCGTCGTAACTCGCAGTGCCGGTTGCGTGACACGAGTCCCGCCTTGCAATTGGGCTGCGCGAGCAGCCATCCAAAACCTACCCCGGCCTCTAGAGCCGATGCATGGCCACAACAACTCGGGGTCAAGAACATGAACCGAAGAAACAGGGCCCCATGGAGATGCCCCAAAAGAAGAGCACTCTCTCCAAGGTGGAGAGCCCCAGACACGACGACCGCAACGACACCCCCCAGCTCTGAAGCTGCTCGCATCCCGCGTGTCAGCTGGCGCTCCCTTTGCTCATTTGGCTTTAGGTCAGGCATGCCCCCCTACAGGCGGATTTTGGACGAAACGTCAAAAATACCCCCAGCATGCCCCCCAAATATAACAATTGTCGAGACATCGCCCCCAGACGATTTTTTGACTATTTGTGAAGATCCCCCTGTAGAGGGACAGGCGCGACTCAAATCTGGCTGTCCGCCCCCCCTCGGCGTCGGCGTCCGCGCGAGGCACGAGCACCCAGGGCACCCACGAGGCCCCCCCCGCGCCGGGAGGACCACCGCCTGGCGTTGAGTCGGGCCTGTCCCCCTACAGGGGGACTGGTCAAAAATAGTCAAAACATAGTCTGGGGACGATGTCTTGCCCATTTCTGAATATTTAGGGGGCATGCTTGGGGTATCTTTATATTTCTTTCGCCCAGCATCCGCCTGCAGGGGGACAGTGCCCGACCGAAGCGTGGCGGCCTCTGGCGGGCCTTCGGCGGGCTGCCTGCGGCCGTCCGGCGGCCTGCGGCGGCCCCGCGGCGCACGCCCAGGGGCCGGGCCTTTGGCGGGCCCGCCCTCCACCAGCTGCGCCCTCTCCTCCGCCTTGGCGAGCTTCTCGTCGTACTCCCTCCTCGCCTCTGGGTCTGACAGCACCTGCGCGGCCCTGCCCCTCAGCTCAACCCCTCCTCCTCCCCCCCCTCCCCCTCCTCCCCCTCTCGGCCCAGGCCCCCTCCGGGCCTTTCGAGCCAGCGCCACCGGAGCCCCCCGCGCCGCCTCCCCCCCCCCGCCCTGTCCTCCCCATGCCGCCGCCATGGTACGTGGCGCGCGCTGCTGATGGACGGCCTGCCCGGCCACACCGGTCCGCGGCGGAGCGCCGCGCCCAGGCCGATCGGGCCCAGGCGCGCGCCGCCCAGGCACTGTTGTGGGCCTTTCGGGGCCTTCAGCACCGCGGCTGCCGCGCGACGCGGTTCGGCGCCGCCTTGGTCGCGGCGCTCGGCGACGAGTTCGCCGGGGCGCCTCGCGATGCTGCTGTTCTCCCTGGTCCGGATGGCCCTGTGGGTCGTTATTGCGCTGATGGTCGTGAAGCTTCTGATCCAGCTCATCTTGGCGACGCCGCTCAACTTCCCCACAGGGGCAAGGACAAGAGCCCCAGCAAGGGCAAGGACAAGAACCTCGACAAGAGCGACAAGAAGAAGGGCACCATGGCGGAGAAGATCCCTGGTCTCCGGCAGCTCGTCCTGCTGCTGCTGCTTCTGCTCCTCCTCCCGATCCTGCACGCGAAATGGCGGCGCCAGCAATTGAGTGCCGCGCTTGTGTCCGTGCGCGCCGGTTCGGCGCCCTGCATTGCAGAGACCATGGGCCGCTGGGACGGCCGTCTCCTTTCTGAGGTTGGGCTTTCTGGCAAGTCGGTTGGTGGGGTAGCCCTGTGCCGCTTAGCGGTGCAGGGTCTCTCCTCTAACCTTCGTTGCTGGAAGGTTCAGCCTTGTCCGCTCGAAGTGTCCAATCCAATCCTCCTCCTCCTCCGTCTCCCCCTCCTTCTCCTCCTCCTCCTCCTCCTCCTCCTCCTCCTCCTCCTCCTCCAAGTTTTGGCCACGACCCTCGAGGATCGAAGTTCTTGGAGCATTGTTAAAACGATGTTGGTGCATCTGGAGGTCAGGATCCTGAGCGGAAGCAAAACCTACCACACCCTCTCCTCCGTGTCCTCAACCTCGTCCTTCTCCTCCTCTTCATCCTCGTCCGCAGACGCCTATTTCGGCACACCCCTCGCACGCTTCGTGGCTCCATAGGGAGCTCCACCGAAGGCCCCAGTGGCACCGCCCGCATGCGTCTCCACCACCCATTGCGGCATGCCACTCACGCGTTTCGTGGCCCACCAAGAGTGGCACCCACAACGCGTTACTCACAACTGCACCTGGCTGGGTCTCTCGGCAGGATAATTTCTGGAGAGGCCTCGGAAAGGCCAAGGCGAAGAAGTACTGGGCTGCACGATGGCATGGTACAGCTTCACAAGCCACGAGGCAAGCGACCTCCGCCTGGGCACCGCAACCTGACGATCAAGGCTTCGGCTCGACGCGTACGCGCAGCTGACGCTTCGAAGGTGGCCGACTGGAAGGGCATCTTCGGGCGGGCGTTGGACATCGAGGGCCAGCCCGCCTCCCATCCTGAGCCTGGGGCTGAAGACGATGGCGGTGTTGGATCATGGGACCCCTCATATTGCCAAGCCAGCACCTGCTGACCATGCCGATGACAATCTGTTCCTGGACATGACGGTTGACGACCACGGAGTGCCTCCACCAGGACCCGCACACCTGGGAGCAGCACCACCTCACGATAGCGTGCCCTCCTACGGACCAGTACTACGACGATGGAGGCACATCGACTGGGGTGCCAAGGCAGCCGAGTTGAGACCGACGCCCTACTCCTGAGCATCTTCTCAGGGTGGAGGGCTCAGGGTGAAATCCACATGGGCTCTTGCACCTCGAAAACCAATCCGTCTTGTGATTCACCTTTCGCAGATTCAAATCTCGAACATCCATCGAAACGGCATTTCAGATTTCACCCTTTGTCCTCCACCCAAAGAAAATGCTCGGGTTACTCGCAACTCATGATCGGGGGCCCGGCCCACATTCCGCAATCGGAGGAGCACGTGGCTCCCGGGCCATCGCGGCCGCCGTCTGCGGAGCAGCCGCGGGCAGGACTCGAAGGGGAGGCGACGCCCCAACTTCCAGTTGGCGATGGCGGCGATCCTCCAATGCCAGAATATCAAGATCCAGAACCGGATGAAGTACCGTGCCACTTCGAGTGTGAGGACACGCCATACAGTCACTGGGCTGACCTTATGAATGAGACATCAGGAACGAATCCCCGTTCTTCCAAGGAGTAGCGCATAAGGAACGACACATATTGAATAATGCGTAAGGAACGATAAATGACGCATGCGAATCTAAGAAACGACCGAGCCCCTTTTGAAAAAGAAGTGTTCCTTATTCAAGCCGCTCGCTGCAGCTTCCCGCCAACCCTGGGGCGGGAGGTACAGATCGAGGTGACGGAGGAGGTCCTGGTCGGGAGGAGCCCGAGATCCCCTTCGAAGACCCCCGCCGATCGACCCCGAGTACGGCCAGACCGACGAGGACGAGGCACCGCTCCACGACGGCGTGGATGCTCAGCCCTGCGATGATGAGGCATCCCCGATGGCGAGGAGCTTACAATTCGTACAAGGAGGCTGGTGGTGCCACGACGTCAGCGATCAGTTCGACTTGATTCTTGATGAAGCCGGACATCAATATTCTGATATCCATGCTCCTCTTCCTTTTAACCTCGTGAGATGCTCTGGTACCAGGCTGCGCCGTGCCAACGTGTGGGGTCGGGTTGACCAGCACAGCATTCTCGGCTGACAGGAAGGAGGAGCTGACGTAGCCCACGTGAAGTGTTCCTGCCATCTCCTTCCCTCCTCCCCTGCCTTACCTGGCCGCCTTCCGCTGCCGTTTTGGCCCTGTCCGATCGGCCTACAGGGCTCTTGACCGGTCCCGTCCCTCAGCGAGAGGCTCAGGCAGCACGACAGAAGCGAGCCTGCTCCCGCCTGGCGCCGCGCGCTGGACAAAGACATCATCTTCGATTGCATTCGAGATTCCTCTCCGCTGGCAGCCAGGCGAGACGGCCCTGCGACCCCTTCCGATGGCCCCAATAACTCCAGACAGATCCAGGATCCCCCAAAGTCACACAACAGTCTTCCGAATATGCCCCCAAGGAGGAGCTCCAGGCCTCCCGTTGATGGGTGCGCGCGGCGCACCTCCTCCGTCTCCTCTGTCCTCGTTCTCCTTACACGCCTCCTCCTCCTCCTCCTCCTCCTTCTGTTTCTCTTCGTCCAACTGTGATCACCTTCCTCGTCCTTGTTCTCATGCTCATCCTCAATCGCGTTCGTCGAATCCCGATCCACATCCTCTTCATTATCCAGAGCTTGATCCCCATCCCCGTCACCATCCTCGTGTTCATCCAAATCCTCGTCCTGTCCCCCTGCCCCTTTCACATATGTTCCTCCTTCCTCCCGACGACAACTCGCTCAATAACCGTTTCTGTGTGCGCAGCTGTGCGATGTGAGTGGTGTACACACGCCGCGTCTATATGCAGTGCCGGCATGGCACCACACATTGCGTATAATATCTGGTGTTTTGGCGAGTGCACCACTTCACTTGCGTAAGTCCGTGAGAGATAGGAAGCTCTACTCCTCTCCGAGGGCGCGCCGCTGGATGCCTCAAACGGGGGGGGAGGGGTTCGGACCACCCCCCCTTCCCGTGTCCGTCGTCGGGGAAGCCCCCCCCCTTCCCAGTCCGTCGTCGGGGAGTCGCCCCCCTCCACAATTCCCCGGTCCGTCGTCGACGAACCCCTCCCCCCTTGAAAAGCCTTCCCCCCCCTCCGCCCCTTTGAACTCAAGATTCGGACCCCCCCCTCTTGCCCCCCTTTCGCCACGCCGCCTACTGGTTCTACCAAAACCCGACCACTACCAACCGCAACCCTAATCCGTAATCCCGGCCGTCACCCCTGACCCTAATCCTAACCCGACCGCTACACACTACCCACTACTCACCACTTACTATTCGCTACCCACTACTCACTACTCACTAGTCACTACACACTACTCACTGCGCGCTACTCACAACTCACTACTCCCTATTCCCTACTCGCTGCTCACTACCCAATACTCTCTATACCCTACCCACTACCCGCAACTCGCTACTTTCTGCTCACGACTCGCGACTCACTTCTCGCAGGCCACAACTCACAACTCACTACTCTCGACTCACTGCTGACTACTCACTGCGCGGCACTCACTATTCGCTGTTCCCCACTACCAACTATTCACTACTCACGACTTACTACTCACTATTCAGTTCTCGCTACTCACTACTGCGTACTCTACTTAATGCTCACTACCCGATAATCACCACCCACTTCCCACTACCCACCACTCACTACTCCCTACAACTCATCACTCACTGCTCACTACGCCATATATCGACTAGTCACTACTCCCTAACAGTTAGTCGCTACTCACGACTTACTACCCCTTCCCCCCTACTCGCCACTCATCACCCTCTACTCACTACTCATTATTCATTGCTCACTACTCGCTAGGCACTACCCACCATTCACTGCTCAATACTCACTACTCACTACTCCGTACCCACTACTCATTACTCACTACATCCTACTCACGACTCACTACTCACTACGCACGATTCACTACTCACGAATCCCTACCCAATACTCGCTACGCGCTACTCTCTACTCACTACTCACTACCCAATACTCACTACCCACTACTCACTACTAAATACCAACTAGTCGCTGCTCGCTACTCATTGCACACTACACACTACTAACTACTCACGAATCACTACTCACTGCGCACTACCCACTCTCACTACTCACTACTCACTACTCACCTCCCGCTGCCCACTAGCCACTACCTGCTACTAACTACTTACCACTCACTACCCACTGCTCACTACTCAATACTCAATGCTCACTACCCAGTACATACTACCAACTACTGACCACTCACTACGCACCACACTCTACTCGGTACTCGCTACTCACTAGTCACTACCCACTAATCCCTACTCACTACTCGCAAATCCCTACCCTCGATCACTACTCACCACTCACTACCCACTACTCATCACGCAGTACTCACTACTCACAAAGCATTACTCACTACTCGCTACTCCCTTCGCCCTACTCGCTACTCACTAAGCCCTACTCACCACTCACTACTTACTATCCACAATCCTAATCGAGAGATCCGGAGGCCGGACCCCCCTCCCCCCTTGCGGGAGAGGCGCTTTCCCTGGCCCCCTGTCCGTCGCAATGGGAGAGGGGGGGCTCCGAAATCGCCCCCCCCCCCCCCCCCCCCCCCTTGTCCACCGCAAAGGGAGGGAGGGAGGGGGGGGGGGGTCTGGAACCCTCCCCCTGTCAAAGGGGTGCGGGGGGTCCGCCCCCCCCTCCCTTCAGGGAGGGGGGGGGGGGGGGGGTCCGAACATCTCACCCTCCTTTTGAAGGGAGGGGGAATGGGGGGTTCTGCGAGCACGCCCCCCGTTTGTCAATTACCGGGGCACCCAGTGGCGCGCTTTCCTACTCTCCTGCTGCTGCCAGTGATTCCAATCCTGTTGATTCCCCGCCTCTGTTGTTCATCCTAAATCTCGTCATCTTCGACCTCCTCCTCCTCCTGCCCTGTGTCCGTCCGAATCGTCCAGGCTTCTTGTCCAGTGGTGGTGACGGTGTGTTGACAAGCGTGGCAACGCCAGCAACCCCCTAGATGCTCAAGTTCATGGGCGCTGGGCGACATCTGGATTTCAGCATGGCCTGCACAAGGCTCGTGGGCTCTGAAGCAGGAGCGTTCCCACCAGCTGCGTACTCAAGACAACCTCGGACCAGAACACGTTTGTGTGGTCCGAAACGTCGCCAGAGTACCCTGCGACGTGCCCAACTCATGTGCATCCCATGTCCAGAACACCTGGCCCAAACTAACTAGTGGGGATAGCGACAGTGCGATAACCGCTATATACTGGGCGCGCTGCGTGAGATGCGCGCTTGTCGCACGAGCAAACAACAAACTATATTAAAACCGTCTTTTCTTCTATTTTCTCTATGGCGTTCCCACCGCTCGGGTCCTCCAGTGCCAACGTTGGTGGAGGGCTCGCCTCGGGGCCAGCGGCCCCGCTGGCCGGCCATTGCGGTCGATGGCCCCCTTCAGGGAAGTGTCCTGCACGCCCGTCGGCGGACTCGACACTTTTCTTGCCACCGTCCGATCGATGTGCCGCCAAAGGGCGACGGCCGCCAAGGGCGCGGACGCCAGATCGACGACCACGAAAGGCCCCCCCAAACCACGCTTAGCCCCGCTGGCCAGAGGCCAGCGCCGCTTGGCGCCTCTCAGGTTCCACGCGGGTCGGGGGCGAGCTGGGCAATCGCTGAGATGGCCGACGTGCGACGCAGAACGCCAAGTAGGTTTTTTTTTCCGCGACATCGCGTTTTGATCCTTGCCCTCGGATGGTCGGGGCCTGCGGGAGAGATGCGAGCTGGGGCACGTTCGGCTGCTGTTGGGAAGAATCGTATATGCACTGATGCGTGTGTAACTATACACCCACAAAAGAATTAATCACAACAAGAACGTTGGCGTACGTCCGCCACCGTGCCTTCAGCACACCGTGGAGTGCCCAAGGGCTCGTCTTGAAATCTCGGAGGGCACTGGCGTGCGCGCTGCCAAATTCCATGACCTATGGCATTCCGCACCGCGTGGCTCCAGGTGGGTGAACTCGACTGGCACCGCATGACTCTGGGCGTACGGACGCAGAACGCCAAGTAGGTTGATTTGTCTCGACGTGGGCCTGACAAAGAACGAACACATTTTACATACTATGCGTTTTTTTGTCCCTCGTGGCCCACTGGACAACAGGTAGGAGGACGAGGAGTGAGGCCGACACGTCAGAGCGGCAACGGCAACGAGGGAGGAGGGATGAGAAAGAAATCGACGAGTTTTATCAAGTGGCCCGATGATGAGCAGCGGTGCCGACGCTATGCCGTTCTTGCGCCCCGATGGAACAGCTGTTAACAGCTAGGGCAAGAAAAGAGCGAAGGTTATCGCGCCCGCCAGCCTGTCCGGTTCCTCCCTGCACATCTACAACGCGGGAACTAAACGCCCGCAGGCGCGCCGCTATGTCTGCGGGCGGCCTGCGGGAAAGGACATCGAGACCGCGGTAACGCATCATCAACATGTTCTTAACCTGAATAGCCCTGGAGAGCATGGCGTAGAGATACAGCGAGAGGCCGTCCAGAGACGGCTTCGCAGCTCGCAACGCCCAGCGACGGCGAGGTGCCATTTGATCTGGATACGACGCCACTGTGCTGGACCTCCCAAAACCCCACGAACGTGTCGACACTTTTGCAGTGTACAGCCTCCCGCGACGGCGAGGTACCACCTGATCTCAGAATATGGCGTCGTTTCGCTGGACCTCCCTGAGGCCCTGGATGTGGGCGACATTTTTGAAGCTCGCAACCTCCAATGACGGCGAGGTCTCACCTGATCTGAATAGGGCGTCGCTCCGCTGGACCTCTTGGCGGCCGGCCGAAGCGCCGACAGCTTCGCAGCTCGAAGCCCCCTGCGACGGCGAGGTACCACCTGATCAGAATGGGTCGTCGCTCCGCTGGAACTCCCGGAAGCCCACCAAAGTGCCGACAGCTTCGCAGCTCTCAGCCCCCAGCGACGGCGAGGTCCCATCTTATCAGAATAGGACGTCCGTCCGCAGTTGACGTCGCCCCGCTGGACCTCGCAACGGCCGACGAACGTGCCGATAATGTTGCAGTTCGAGGTCTCACTTGATCTGAATAGGACGTCGCTCCGCTGGATCTCCCAGGAGCCTTCGACATTTGCGACCGTTTCGCAATTCGCAGCTCCCGGCGACGGCGAAGGCTCATTAGATCTGACTAGGACGTCACTCTGGTGCACCTCCCAGAAGCCCACGAACATGTCGACACTTTTGCGACGGCGAGGACCCATCTAATCTGAATAGGACGTCGCTCCGCTGGACCTCCGAGGGGCACGCGACAGTGGCAACACATTCACAGTTCGCACCCCCCAGCGATGGCGATGCTTCCTCTGTTAGTGGCTACAACTTCACAGTTCGCATCCGCGAGAGACGGCGAGGTCCCATCTTATCTGGCTAGGCCATCACTCCACTGGACCCTGGCCCAGCCATCGAAAGTGGCGGGATTGCAGTTCGCAGCCCCTCAGATATCGCAGTCAAGTAGGAGATATGAGGCAGGAGAGAGGAGAAGAAACGATGAGAAGGAGGATGAGGAGGAGGGACGCGGGAAGGAGAGACGCGCCCGCGGTGCTCTGCTCAGAACGAGAACCCGCAGGAGAGTTGGGAACACAATTTCTGCAACTAGCGCGATCATTGGACAACTTGCCAGCGGGGAGCACGGTGGCCTGTCCTGTACTGCGTCTGCCACCCCCATGCCTCTGCTCGTGCGGCCCTCCGCCTCCCACTTCCCACTTGTGATGTAATGGGGGGTCAAAGCGTCCTTGCATATTCTGGGCGCGCTGCTCCTACCAAGCAGAGACCAGCTCGGCGGGCTGAAGTATAACGGGGGGGCCGCAAGGAGACCAGCACGACATGCCTTTGGCTGCGTATCGACGCGTCGTAGGGCAGGCGGGTGCGTCTGGTTACGTGGATGCGTGGGAGGGGGGATGATCATCCTTTTCGTGTCCCTTCGGCTTTCTCCTTCACGCCTTCGTCCTTCTACTCCTCTTCCCCATCCCCTTTCCCTCCCTGCTGCTCCGCTTCACCCTCGAGGTCTTCCCCTCCCCTCCCTGCTGCCCGCTCAGAGAAACGTCTGATCACTCATTCCTGGAAACGATTATGGTCAGCCCGGCGGGCAGGGCGGCGGCGGTAACGAGGGCCCCTCGAAGTTAAACCGCACACACACAGCACAACACAACACAACACAACACAACACACGACACCACACCACACTGCTCCGCTCCGCACCGCACCGCACCGCACCACACCACACCGCACCACACAGTACCACACAACACAACAAAACGCACAGCACACACACACACACACACACGCACACACAGGATCAAGTGTTTCGTAACGATGAAACGCATCAAGACATGCGCACCCCATCGCCCAGACTCGCAGCGGCAGCTAAGAGCACCTTGAAGGCCCTGGCGATCTCGTGGAAGCGTGCGGCATCGCCGCCCTTGTCCGGGTGCTCCGCAAGCGCCCGCTGGCGGTAGGCGACCGTCAGCGCCTTGGCTGGGCAGAGCGTTGAGCCGAAGCTCAGCGCCCCCAAAAGAGGGGAAGCAAAAGGATGAGGAGGGACAACGAGGACGAGCTCGGCAGCGTTGCGCCCAAAATGTCCAGCCCATTTATCACTCATCCGTGCTGGAGAGTGAAGGGCGCAAGATCTTTCATACACGGATTGGGCGTCGTCCCCGAATCGGATTGGATATCTTTCCCATGCGTCCTCTCGCTGGATTCCCATGCTCTGGCGCGCCTGCTGCACTCGTGCGTGGCGCTCTCGAGGTCCGAGTTTGCCTCCCCGATGCCTCTGCCGAGGGGACGTTTATACATTTTCTGCCGCGGTGCTCCGCGTTTGGCCGCTTGGCCGGACATTCACGGGATGGCAGAGTCAAGGGTAGGTCGCTGGCCAGACACAAAGGGAGGCTTTGGTGGCTCCGCAGTGCTGCCCACGATCGTCGCAATGTGCTGGGGCGTGCAATCATCAAACCTCCTTCCTCTTCAGAATGGTCACTGGAACAAGCGGTGGACAGCAATGCCTCAGCCAACAGAGCGGAGATGGAAGCGCGCTGATGCCTTGCAAGAGGGGGGGGGGACGAGCGATGATGCAAACTCGCTGCCATCTTGCCGAATCGGCTCCAGACGCTGGGCGTGGCCCGCAGAAGGCCCACCTGGGCATTGGCACCACCGCCTTGCAGCCCTCGTGGAGCTCTGCTTGCTGGAGAGGGGGCCTCGACCCTCTGGGGAGGGCGCAGGACACCCAATGGCCAACGGCAAGGGACGCGCCTGCTTCTGGGCGAGATGTGGGCGGGGGCGGGGGGCAGCCCTCCCCTGCCCGCCTCGAGGTCCGCCTCGTCGTCGACGCCTAGCAGCTCGTAGTAGCTCGCATCCTCGGAAGGTGCCTGGCGGCGCGCTCGAGGTCGCGGCGCGCACACCGCGCCTGCTGTCACATCAGGGCAACGGGAAGGCGCCCGACTCGCGGGAGGAGGGAGGAGGAACCGGAGGGGGAGGAGGGATGATGAGGAGGAGGCGGCCCGCCTTGCAGCCCTCGTGGAGCTCTGCTTGCTGGAGAGGGGGCCTCGACCCTCTGGGGAGGGCGCAGGACACCCAATGGCCAACGGCAAGGGACGCGCCTGCTTCTGGGCGAGATGTGGGCGGGGGCGGGGGGCAGCCCTCCCCTGCCCGCCTCGAGGTCCGCCTCGTCGTCGACGCCTAGCAGCTCGTAGTAGCTCGCATCCTCGGAAGGTGCCTGGCGGCGCGCTCGAGGTCGCGGCGCGCACACCGCGCCTGCTGTCACATCAGGGCAACGGGAAGGCGCCCGACTCGCGGGAGGAGGGAGGAGGAACCGGAGGGGGAGGAGGGATGATGAGGAGGAGGCGGCCCGAGGAGGCAGGGGAAGGGAGGAGGAGCACGGGGAAGAGGAAGAGGAGCACGGCGAAGAGGGCTTAGAGGATGAGGAGGGGGAGGAGGAAGGGGAGAAGGACGAGGACGAGGGAGTGAGGGGATAATAGAGGGGCGAGGCGAGACAAGACTGGCGGCGGCGGTCGGTTGTCAGCATTCCG